>JAHWFP010070212.1:0-17895 GCA_023313725.1 Lithobius niger | reverse complement strand
AAACTATACGTTTAGTCTCGTTCCTGAGGCCCCCTGCTGATAAACTACACGTTTAGTCTCGTTCCTGAGGCCGCATTCCTGCCCCGACTTGTTATCTCAGCAAAAAGTGTATGCGCAGATTCGTTCCTGAGCTTCTCTCCTCACCTCATATTATCTCGGCAAAAAACTGCACATATTCTCGTTCCCGGCAGAGACATGCTTGCTTCACTGCAACTACATTTATTATTATCATTTTATTTTAATGCCTTGAACGGTAAAATTTCGATCAATGAGCCCTAATAGTCATTTTGTAAATTCGACGACCTAAAGCGTGGCGGCTTTCATTTTCCCCTCATCGAGTCGAAGCGAGGCGAGGGCGCCTGCCTGCACGTGGAGGTCTGGGCAATTCCACACCTCCCTTCCCTCCTCTACGACGATCCTGGGCCCACTAGACACTGACCGCTGGGCACTATTGCTAGTCTGCCCCCTCAGGTGGCGCTGCAGATGGATCATGTTGAACAATTTCTTAGCAATGACAGAGTACCTTGAAAGATTGATTCGCCGCTGCGGGAGACATATATGCCGTGTGGACGTTGTTTTGTTTTGTTTCTTTCCTTTTGGTGATTTGATTGGATTGAATTGTCGAGTGGTTGGGTGGGGCGGAGGGGGAGAAGGAGTGCAGTCGAAATCCGGGGCAGAATTCTTTTGCGTGACATTTCCGAGGTATTAAAAAAACGGATTATTTCAGTTACGGGATCTGGGCTAACACTGCTTACAGCAGGCTCCACGAAGGAAAAATGAGGATATACTTGTAAATAAGTGTTCTAGCATGGCTTAGGAAGATGAGTCATTATTGACAAAAATTTACATCCCTTTCTAGCCAGAGGAATGTCACGAAAACCCATCCCATACCAACCCTTCAATCCAAATAAATCAATAAAACAAAGAAATGAAACATGACCTTCGTTATTGGCCTATGGGTGGAAGGTTACGTAGTTTACGCGAAAAGGCAACAAATAAATTGAAGCACAAAACTTTAATTTAACTTTTGCTCAAATTTTTCTTTTTTGCAAGTAAATTAGTTCGTTCAGCAGTCGAAATACCATTTGGTTAAATAATATTTCCTTCAAATCTTTCATACCCTTTCCCAAAAAAATGGACTAGTTCATATTACAATGCAAGAGTTTAAAAGGCAGAACCAACTTAACGGTTAAAATGGTAGGCTAAATGATTGAATGAGGGTTCATTTTACCGAATTCGGCGGCAGAGCCTTCGTCGGGGAATCCACTCCCATCATTAAACTCCAGCGAAGCATCAAAGTCAGACGCTTCCAGTCTGGACTCACTGACCTGTAAATGGAAGCAAAATTTGAACTGGATACTTTGCGCTCCAAGCCTCATTGCCTTTATAGTTCTTAACCGAATTAATCATGCAGTCAGTAAGCGGAAATGAAAGCTCGTGACAGCGTGCAAACTCTTGCTCGCGTCTCGTTCGCGCACAATGTCAAAAGGGTTAAAGCAGATGTTTAGCGTTTATGTGAGCGCGTGGCGCGCATTATGTATACGTTACCGTTGGACGCTCCGTTAGTAGATTACCGCATTGCTGCGTGGCGGCGCTGGGGTCGGCGATCAACAAGAGCTGTTCTAAGTCGCCCTGAAATTAAGAAGAAGGAAGAAATAAGAAAATTATAATTGGGAACGGCTAATTACCTTGTAGTTTACCATTACAATGCGTAAATTTAAATTAACGTCATTAGTGAGGTGAACTCGTAGGCTGTGGTCGCTGCAAACGGTTAAGTACATTTATGCAATGTACGTACACTAAAAAGGATCAATGCGGCAGTAGCTTCTAACTTTCTTGTAATTTATAGGGACGCATACCGCAACGACGACAGAGTAACAAACCTGGCAGCGAAACAACCCATGTGAGCATCTTATATAAGATCTTGTAAGATCCTGTCAATCCTGTATAAGCTCTTGTAAGATCTTGGTACAAGATCCTGTAGGATCCTGACAGATCCTGCAAGATCCTGTAGGATCCTGCAGGTTCTTAGCAGGATCCTGCAGGATCCTACAGGATCTTGCATAAGATTAGGTACAAGATCCTGGTACAAGATTCTGCAGGGTCTTACAGGATCTTAGCAGGATCCTACAGGATCTTGTACCAAGATCTTACAGGACCTTACAGGATCTTGTAAGTTTTGCTCTTCCTGTAAGAACTTAAAGAATCTTAAAAGAACTTATAGAATCTTACATAGGATGTTCGCATGGGAAGACGATGGACCGAAGCTATCATATTTCGGCACACAGAACTGTGACGCTGTACGAATCTTTACCAAAAACCAATGGTGCATCCAGAGTCCATTAGTTCCCTTAAAGGTCGGAGGTTAGGAGTAAAAACATCTGCACACTAGATACGATAAAAATGTTGCCCAGCTTATTCGTTTGGGTTCGTTTCCTTAGACAGGGTTTCCACCAAAGTCCCGAAATGATTTCCCTCAGTTTTCCAGGTTTCCCATTGTAGATGAGGTAAATTTCCAAGCTATTTGCTGTAATTTTAGTAAGAAAATTTTTCGAACCATTTTGCCATTTTGGCTCACACGGTGCAAAAGAGTATAGTGCGATTTTAATAAATTTTTAGGTGTCAACACCACAATGTCTTACCAAAATGTGTTTAATGTACTTAGGACTAAGCCTAAAAGTGTGGCTTTGTTTTTTCTCTGAGTTTTCCAGGTTTCTTTGTGAAAAATCTGAAAATTCTCTGACTTTTTCCTGAGTTTCAAATGCAGTTTAATTCCCTGAGTTTATCAAGTTCTCCAGGTTGGTGGAAACCCTGCCAGAATACCATTGTGTTCATGCAATGATAATGTCACTTAGCAACCTCAGGGTTCGTAGTCTTCTGTAGCCGTAAAAGTCCATTTTTTCCCCAGGATTTTCGAAGGACTGGTCAATGAAAATTCAAGGGTCAGAAATTAGTAATTATGAGAAAATAAGACAAAAAGATAAATTTGTTAAATATGAAATCATATCAACACTGTGGCAAGACGTGACAGATGTTGTTCTATTAAACGACACTGGTGAAAAGTACTAACACTGACGTTTCAATTAGTTATTTTTTGTTTTGTTATTTTTTCATGTTGATTGTGTATGTTGTGCACTGATGTCTGACCTGAAAACAGATACGTCAGTTTCTGTTATCGGAATTTCCACGACTATACCAGGACTTACGGGATTTTTCTAGTTTTTTAAGGTCTTTTCCAGGCCTGGAATTTCATTTTTATTTTTTAGGACATTTCCAGGTTTTCAGTGATCCGTACGAAACTTGCAACGTTGACTCGGTGACTGAACCCGGCTGCTTTTAATGGAAGAACTGCCTCTTCAAAAACTACATCCGTTGCTATCTGAAAGCAATGTGCTACGCAATTCTGCACCAAGTATGGAATCTGGGTATGCTGGAGCAACTCATTGATGAGTGACAGATTCGACCTTCAGTAAAGGAATGTAGGAGTCCACAGTTTCTTTAATGAAATGTTGCTTCGTAAAAGTAGGCTGCTCCTGGGCATAGTCAGGAGTCTACAAATTCATCAAATGCACTACAAATTTTAATTTTCGAAAGTTGTCTTACTTTCTTGTTCGCCAAATACTGGAGAAAATGCATAAAAACACACAATTTTACAAACACGGCCTGCCACGCCGCCACCTTTCGCAGTGATCTCCAAGATGGCGGCACAGCAGGCCGTGTTTGTAAAATTGTGTGTGTTTTTATGCATTTTCTCCAGTATTTTGTGAACGAGAAAGTAAGACAACTTTCGAAAATTAAAATTTGTAGTGCATTTGATGAATTTGTGGAATCTTCACTGTGTCCAGGAGCAGCCTACTTTTACGAATCTTCTCATCTCCACAAAACAATCTGATTTTTCAAGAAAAGTTGCTGTTTGTTTTTTCCCATCATGCTGAAGATAATATGGTGTGGGTTTCTAAGTAAAACACAGAACTTGGTGTAGGTTCTGACAACTGCCAACTGCCAATTCTCGTAATGGTGGATCCCACACGGATGATCCAGTATGCTTTACAGCTAGCGAATGCAACGGGCAGCATCGTCTTACCAAATTTAGTGAAAACTTCAGTGATAACTGAATAAATTTAGTGGTAACTTGATGAATGGCGTCACAGCAGTGAACTGTACGAAATTAATATGTTACTAATTGACGAATGCCAAAATTGTATCATATGGAGAGAGGCAACGCTGTGATGAACTTAATATAAGGTTTTTATTTTTATTTCGTTTTACTTTGTCTTGAAGGAAATTAAGTCATTTGAAGTGTGGTAATGCTTGTGTTGATGAACTGATTCAACAGTTTCAGTGTAATACGTGGAACAACAAAATAAGATATAAACTTTATATCGTACGCCGTGTATATATTTGATTGAAATCAAAACTAAAACTATTAATTTCTCCGTTCCTATCCAATATATTTCATCCAAACTTGTAAGATAGTACATAGGTACGGAAAGTATATTTATACCAAATTTTATGCAATTCCGTGCAAGAGTAAACGTACGGAGTCATACGTAAATTTGAAAACTCTTCACTTGTTGTTGTTGTTGTTGTTCTTGTTCTTGTGTGACACGGTTTCAGAAAAAACTACTGCACCTACCTAAAATCTAAGCCAGATATTTCCTTGGGCTTCATCCTCACAGAGATCACTTTTTCAACTGGTCGAGCCATTCCGGACTTACGGAACCCTGAACGATCATTTTGATTGTTTTACATTGTTTTAACCATTATAATCAGGCAACAATGCCACTCAGTAAAATGCACTGGGTAAAATGAAAGAATCCGCGTTTCAGATAAACGCATATAGTTTTAAATCAAACTAAGCAACGTTGTTGATTTCGAAACGATAAAATGGCGTATTTAGTTCGTAGATTCAAGCTTTTAGAGCTGAGTTGAATCGTTTCAAAGGAGGCAGCAACTAACGACTGCATGCATAAACCTTTGTAGCGTGACGCCATAGCACTAAAAAAGGTACACGGATTACAAACAAAAACGTCAAGTGTGCCGTAAAAAAAGAGATTATATGATTGAATTATCACTTTATTGTTAAAATTTACACGGATAAAAATTGATGACTTTTAATTGAAATAATCAAATGTACTATTGAGAAAATTACATCTGTTTAAGTGCTGTTGTGCTTTACGAATCACATATTTAAAACGTAAATACATACATACACATATGTTCGAAAATATGGGGAAATTTAAAATAATTCATTAAAGTTTCAAATACAGCCATGAAGATTCAGACGATCGGTGAGAGGGATAGAAAGAAGTAATGCTTTTTCTTTTAGGTGTTGTCTTTTGTGTCAAGTCTTTCAGATAAATATTAGTTTCTGATTAATATTGTGTTCATGGTGTTCACTGTGCTCATGGTGTATGATTAATTTTGATATTTGCGAATCGAAATTCCTGAAACTTTTGCACAATGTAATGGATTTAAGAACTGAAATTCACAAATAGGGCTTAACAAATTACATGAGGAAGATTTGAAACCAATCGGACAATGAATTGACAAAATGTATCGTGGAGTCAGACAGGCGTCAACACAGGATGAAAGCTTCCTCCCTCCGCTTCGCACCGCGTGTTATTAATAGGATACGTACTCACCGACCATCTGGAAGCTTTTAAGATGACACAATTGTGACACTTAACTGACCGTTTCGAAAACAGAAGAAGGACAGATATTGACATTTGAGCTGGATAATTTCTGAATCATGGTACGGCCGAACAATTGCCGAAAAAAGATTGGCCTGTAATCCTATCTTTCTACTCTTCAAGCTCCGAGCCATTTAGGGAGCATCTATGCAACAACTCACAAAGTAAATTTTCTCGCTCACTAGCTTTTACTTGGTTAATACTAAATCTGCTGGTTGCTTCTCGCCTTTACCGGAGCTTGCGGCTTTCGAGTTGTCTATACGTAGCAACCATGTAAACAACACAGATGCAGATTCTCTCCTCGTGCCTCGCGACACAAAGTACGATGTGTGCAACATGGCAGCGTCGATTTATGATAACAATTAAACAATTTTTGCTGTAGTACAAGACGGCAGACCGTTTTCTGAATACCAGGATTCAACAGTTTATTTTCGATTCGATAACCCTGAAATGGATGCCATGTTAGATTTTGAATTCTCGCTACGAGCAGCTATTTATTCTACCGTCGTCTGATCACTGCCAGGAGCTGTTGTTTGTGAGAGAATAACAAATTTTGGAAATAGCGAGAAATGATTGCTGTTCTTTATAATACATTAAATTTTTTATGTATTGCCACGATAATTAAGTAGAAACTGGAAAGAAATTGTACATAAATTACGGTTGACTAGCAAATAGCGTTCGGCGAGCGAGAAGGTCTCATTGCATAAATGTGCCTAAGGGCGATTTGTATACGCAACGATTCGCCTTTGCATTCTCGCAGCTAGAAGGTCGAAATCATCTAAAATTCCAACATGGCGGCGATTTTAGCTCTCCTACCTCGCAACGAAAACAGTCAGTAATGCGAGTTCAGAACCGACTGGTTAAATTGTTTCGTCAGAAGGAATTCTTTATTTTATTGTCACGGATTATAAGACTGCAAGTATTTATTCAAACGATGATGGATTTAGCTAATCCAGGCAGCGTTGTTACTATGACAACGACAGCCTTGCAATAGCGATTAAATTCTAGCTGCGAGAATGCACAGGCGAGTCGTTGCATAAATTCGCTCTTACTTCAAGTTACCACAGCGAGTCCAAGATTGACAACAAATAATTAAAATGTTACCTTTTGGAACAACTTCTTGCGTTCTTGTCCCCAAAGGTTGGTCAACGTTCCAGGATTACGAGAAAAAAATTCTGACCACTTTAGGTTCAGTTGTAACTTAAAAGAGTCATGGTTCTAAAAATATTGATTTGTTTCGAATGCAGTGGACATTGAAGCGGTCATCTAGTGTATGAAATAAAAGCGTATATCCAAAATGAGCCAATTATTCTGTGATTAGTATCCATTCCGTCTGATTAACTGCCTACGGCTGCCACTGCGAGCACTAATCACAGAGTTGGTGTAGTCAACCCGACTACGTACTAAGAATCTAAATGGGGGTGCTTAGTGGAGCGTTTTCATCGACGAAGTTGAGAAGTCAGCTTCAGACATATAAGTTACTTGTTTCCATGCCAAATTTCTCGTACCAGGTAGCGAGAAAAATCACAACCCGTTATTAAATTTGAACGTTGCTAGGTAACTCGCGTTATGTTTACTACCTGCCTAAAGAACTTGATCAGACCAGCATTTGAAAGGTAAATCCTATTAAAGTTCCTGCCAGCCCTAAACCGGCAACGGAAATGCGAGATGCTACCAACTCCTTTATTAACAGAATGGAAAGTTAAATGGCTCGAAAAGTGATTAATAAACACAGATGAAACCTATTTACGCTGCTTTTTGGACTTAAATGTCAGACTGCCTGAACGGGATATGAACCCACGACCTTGGAGATCAAAGGTCGAAGTCCTACCACTCAGCCATAGTGGCACGGATTTCGGCCTTTGGTCTCAAAGATCGCGGGTTCAATTCCCACTCAGTCAATCTGACATTTAAGTCCAAAAGCCAACGTAAGTAAGTTTACATCTGTATTTATTAACCAACAGCGCTGAGTGTAATTTGACCTATCACTGGAGTACCTGGGGAAGACAAATAATTGGGAGGGGGGGGGGGAGGTAGAAGATGCGGGCACCTCAGACCCGAAATACAGACTAAGATTGGGTAAAAGCAGATTTAAAAAAAAAAGTATTTATTGCGACTGAAAATATGCTGAAAATTAGCTTAAACGTTTTAAACGCACTAAGATTGCTGAAAATGAGTTATCTTACATGGCTCTGAGGGACTTAAAGCACCATCCCTGCCTGGACGCCTTAGCTTATTTCTCGTGCTCCATTTTAAATTCCATGTTTGTTTCACTCTAGTCCCGCAAACAAAATTGTTGGGTGCGTCACTGCGGCCTATTTAAGACAACAATATCTGTTGTCTCCAATTTCGCAGAATCCATTTTTGCATAATCTTCGCAGGAAAAAATGTACATTTTTGCAGAAATAAATTTTGAGGTCCGTATGCTACGAAAATGGATGGATTCTGCGAAAATGGAATGCAAACTTGCAGAATTATGTCCATTCTGCAGAATGACCTGCTTGCTATACCTTTGATGAGCTGCATTGGACATGACCAAGCTTATTTTCATGTACCTTTATTATTTATGCAAGATTCCAATACTTCAATATTATACATGAATGATAGCATCAGTTGTCAGGAAAATGAGGGGGGGGGCTCCTGTTCGAACCCGGTTCCGCTTTTCACAGTTACTTGCGTGATACTCTAAGGGTCGCACACCAAAATCGACAAATCGTCGTTGCAAGACGAAACGTCGCGAGACGTCGCATCTGGTGGAGAGACCCCCAACAGACGAAACTAGAAGGAGCTTCGCTTTGTTGTTGTGAAACGCCTAAAGACGTCTCGCGACAACGTCGCATCCAGTGTGTGGTGCTCAGCTCATTGATATGGTTTTGGAGACGTCTGCAGGAAGCTGAGACAGGTTTCGATAAAATGTCCTGTCGTGCGACGTTTTGTCGATTTTACTGTACGGCCACACCAAATTAGGCGTCTAGTCGCACGACAGAACATTTTGTCGTAGCCAGTCTCTGCTGCAGACGTCTCCAAAAACCATAACAATGAGTTGAGAGTCACACACCGGATGAGACACTGTCACGAGACGTATTTAGGCGTCTCACGACAACAAAACGAAGCTCCTTCTAGTTACGTCTGGTGGGGGTCTCTCCACCAGATGCGACGTTTTGTTTCCCAACGTTGGGAAATTAAGTTGGTGTGTGGCCACCCTTCGGATTACACAAATTTCGACGTATATAGTAGCGC
This sequence comes from Lithobius niger, assembly GCA_023313725.1. Lineage (NCBI taxonomy): Eukaryota > Metazoa > Arthropoda > Chilopoda > Lithobiomorpha > Lithobiidae > Lithobius > Lithobius niger. The sequence goes on along the minus strand of JAHWFP010070212.1, from coordinate 8,962 downwards.
GCGAAGCACGCGCCCTGAATCGGTGTTTCATACTGATTAAACAAAAAAAAAAAAAAAAAATTCCCCCCACTGCCCATCTTAAATGAAGAATTGTTCTGGATTTTTCATTGATACGGGTCTAGCAACCGAGGATATCATATTTTTCCTTCTAAGCTGGGTCAGGTTAGGTTTGGTTCATGCAGTTCATGTTAAGGACTAGCAGGTCATATTTTTTTCTGCATATTCCGCACAAGTGGACATAATTTCTGCGAGTTAGGAATTCCATTTTCGCAGACTCCAGACACAAAAATTTATTCTGCAGTCTTTTTTCAGCGAAATTGGATTCATCAAAATTGAAGATGACCCAATATTTTGGCTGCTGCCATGAGTAGGCTACAGAGTTCCTGATTTGAATCACAAAGTTTCCCCTCTCTTAAGGCTCAACAAAGCTAATTAAAAAGAAATATATGAAGATTTTAAAAGAGTCAGAATCCTCTAGCCTACACTATGAGGAAAAATTAACCAAATACGTAATAGTTTAACCTTGGACTAGTTAATTACCCTTTAGTAAGCCCAATACAAGGTTTGTTGTGCAAATCCAAATGAGGGGCCGGTAAGGCACACGACCTGGACATTGGTTGTGCACTCCCCCTATTACGCTGGAAAACTTTAATGGCGCATTTATTCACGGTTTTGTCTTGTCGCAGCGAGAGGAAATTGAAGGCTTTTCCTGTCATAAATCCCAGCTGTAAAGTTGTGATAATTCGAGACCTCCTTCGATTTTCACTGCTTTTAATTGCGAGGTGAACCGCAGGGCTGGCCCTTTACTGGCCGACAACGACGGACACACTGACCTCATAGCCGTTGCTGTGGTTACGCGACTTCGGAATGGCGCCAACGGCCGTGATGCCCGATAGAGGGATGACTGGCTGAAAGGATCGTGGTAAAGATGCTGAAGAACGCTTCTCGCAGTCCACGTACAACGTGAGACGGGAGCCTTCGACCGCCACTGCCACCTGGGGAGAAAAGAAAGGAAAAAAAAATGGAACTTACGATTATCGGCGAGTGGGTCATTACTAGCCACTTAAAACTAGAAGTAACAAAGGAAAAGTAAATAGGTCAACCCAGCTTACTTGCGAAAATACAAAGTCATTAATATTTTGACATTAAGGGCCACCGCGCACACAGCGGCCAGGTCGCTGCGGCCAACGAGAACGCTTACGGTGTATGTAGCAACGCGCACTTGGCCGTAGCTGCCAGCCTGTCGCCGCGGCCACTGGGATCTTGAGCGGCGTGCAGGCGGCCACAGAGCGACCATACGGCCGCCCGCGCACTGAGCGACTTGGCCGCACGGCCAGGTCGCTGCAGTCAATGAGAATTTTTACATTTTATGTAAAACTACGCAGTAATCATTTTCATTGGCTGCAGCAACCTGGCCGCGCGGCCAAGTTGCTCAGTGAGCGGGTGGCCTTCTTGATCCAGATTCATTTTTCACCACGTGATCGAAAATTATCAATGAAAAACGGACGGGGCCGTGCGGCCCGTCGCCGTGCTTTTTGGCCGCGACGACTACTGGCCGCGCGACCTCGCCGCTGCAGCCAATGAGAATGCTTACCGTTTATGAAAAACCACGCACTAATCATTTTCACTGAGCCAAGTTGCTCAGTCCGCGGGCGGCCTAAGAGTAAGGACCACCACTCACACAGCGGCCAAGACGCGTGGCCAGGTCGCTGTGGCCAACGAAAATGCTTACGGTGTATGTAGCAACGCGCACTTGGCTGCAGCTGCCAGCCTGTCGCAGCGGCCACTGGGATCTCGGACGGCGTGCAGGCGGCCGCAGAGCGACCATACTTGTTCCAGTTTCATTTTTAATCACGTGATCGAGAATTATGAATGAAAAACGGACGTGGCCCGTCGCCGTGTTTTTTGGTCGCGACGACCACTGGCCAGGTTGCGCGGCCAGTGGTCGTCGTGGCCAAAAAACACGGCGACGTGCCGCGCGGCCACGTCCGTTTTTCATTGATAATTCTCGATCACGTGGTTAACAATAATTATGGATCAAGTACGGTCGCCCAGTGGCCGCCTGCACGCCGTCCGGATCCCAGTGGCCGCGGCGACAGGCTAGTCGCTGCGGCCAAGTTGCGCGTTGCCACATATACCGTAAGCATTCTCGCTGGCCGCAGCGACCTGGCCGCGCAGCCAAGTCGCTGTGTGCGCGGGGGGCCCTAAGTAAATAAAGTGAGGCCATCTTCAGAGGAAATTAATTTACATAAAATAAAAACCCAGTACTTCAGACGCCATAAAAAGTAATATCCACCATTTGGTGCTGTTAATATCAATGATGCATTTCACGTTACCGTACTATACGGCTGTTAAACATTCCCAAAAAGCCATGAAAGAAGGAAGGACACGAAAAAGGACACGTCAACACACTACTTGTTTGCGCCATACTCTGACAAATCCAGCTTTATTCTGACTAACAATGCAGCGCACAGCGGTACAGATACAGATAAACGTCCAGCAGAAAAATAGGGAGCGAGAGTGAGAGGAGTAACAACACAGAGATGCAGGTAAAGAGCCACAGAAAATACACGTAGAAAGTTTACGCAAACGGTTTGTGGGTAGGATTTGTCCATTAAGGGTACATTCCTTGCAGTTGGATTTCATGTATGGCTCAGTTTTGAAACATTACTTCAAATGCGCGCAAATGATGCAAAAAAGCCATTCATTTTAACCATGTAAATATTGCAAAAGCTATTTCGCGCCAAATGCTCGAATGCTATACTGGGAAGTTATGGCCTTTTAATGGTCTTCAAGTATTATTTGAAAATAATACGTGCTCACGTGCTTTTAGGTTTTCAAAATCTCCGAAACCCCTTACCAAATTTTATTGTTTTATTTACGACTTAATATCCACAAAAAGCATGGAATGCTTGTAGAAAATTTGAAATGAGTATGACAATGGATTCAAAAACTATCATGGTGACGGGCGGACAGAACAGACACCAGCATAGTTGAGAATTGGGTTGCCAATAACTCACTCAACTACGATCAACACTATTTATGGTAACATCCACGTCAATTCTGCCAAGCCTCGTCTAGGGGTTTTACCGCACGCTGAAACCTATTTGGCCGGGGATAAACAATGTGTCCACGACCCGGCCGGGCCTGTGCACTATGAGACTCGGGTGCACTTGTGCGACGCGCAAGGTACGCCTGTTTCCCACTAAGTCGAACCGGTTACTAGCTCTGTATAGTATGTTTGCAGTATGTCTGCAAGGTGCACCTTACGTGGATGGCTACAAGACGCTCCTTTGCATTGCGCGTTACTAAAATAGGTAATCGGACAGAAGCTCACTGGACAAAAGTTCACTTATTTTCAAAATAAAAGGACCAAAAGCTCACCTTTTTTTTGCTATTTACCTCATCTGCATTCCTGATATCATGATTCATAGGGGCCCCTTCACAGTTCTGTACTCAGTTTTGTCCTCGAAAAATCCGAGGATATTTTTTTTGCTATTTTATCTCCGTTCTTGGGGGGGCCACACCAGTCACCCTAGCAGTTACCCCCCTGCCGTCAAAACAACTTCAAAATATCTAAACCGATTTTTATGGAATTTGGCAAGTTTGCAATACATCCTTGATGATGGAAGGTGTTGACTTTGTTCTTGTCTTGTTCACTACACGACAAACATTGCTAATAATATCTAGAACATACTGTAACTAATAATTTCCTTTTACATGTTTGTAATGTAGATAACGTTGTAGCTGCCCTATGGCTGGCTGTTTTAACAGTGATTTTCGAACTTGTATTACTTTAGTTAGCCTGCCACTACGAAGTGGTGGTGTGCGCGTAATGATGAGAGCTACTTGTTGAAATTCAGGGCATTCTTGCACGAACCCGAAATGTCCATTCAGCGAACAAAGGAAATAAGAAATAAGGGGTGTTGTCCAAGCCCAGATGTCTTAATGCTGGTATAAGAAAGGTCGGTTTTAAAGTAAAACGACGGTTTCTGTTTGGTAAGAATTCTCTTCGTTATTGAAACTGTATGTCTTCATGAAATAGACAGACGGTTATAACAATGGAAAACAATAGAAGAGGAGTACAAAGTATTTAAGAATAATGAATATATAATTTAAAACATATATTTAAAAATTATGAATATTTTTTGTTTTTTTGTTTGTTGTTTTGGTCCTTGAAGAGTCACTACATTTTATACTACATTGTTTGTTGTTTTAGTGTTTTTTGTTTGGTTCTGCGAGCTTTTTGTATACGACGTAGTATTATTGTATACTGGAGCCTTAATGGGTTAGCTGCAAGGGGCACTGCGGAGAGAAACAGAAGGCCGTCATACTGAAGCCGAAGCTGTGAAGAATGACTTCTTAGACCTAAAACGCGCGATTTTTTGTTGTTGGAAAAAACAACGTTATTTTAAGCCTAAGAAATCCGCTCTTCCGTTGTTTTTCCCTCCATTTTTATGTAGTGCACCTTGCAGCTATGCCCTCCAAAACCCACACTGGTGCCAATCTGGTGCCAATATGGCGGCAAATGTCACTGCTTCGTAGGTTAGCTTCTGGCTGGTGAGGTAATGGCTAGCTTTTGTCCAGCGAGCTTCTTTCTGTTCTACATTCCTAAAAAAATGCAGTTGTTTGGTTTTGTTTAGTAACATTTGTAATAACATTTACGTATGTACATACGATAGCAATTATCGAGGAAAGTCACTTGCAAGAAGGAAGAGGCGAGGAAAAGGGACTGTCACGTGATGGGTGATGTTGACCCAAGGGAAGCAACAAATGGCTTCTTCCCACTTGATAACTTGCTGTATTTGCGTATAAGTGTTACTTTAAATATTATAACTATATCCTTTACAGGTTTTAACGACACTAAATGGTGCATATGATTTTTTTTTAAATAACGTTAAGGCCATCAAAATCTAAGGCCATTTACCGTGTTTTATTTTATGTAATTTTATTCCGTCTGAAGATTACATCGCTTTGTTTGACCTTGGTGGACTAGTGTCGAAATATTAATGACCTTGTAGGCTACGTCTCGATGCTCTTTTTTGCATATTATGCGTCATTGCACTCCACGAGCCTTTACAGTCACTGCCATAGAGTAATTAAACCAATCTAACATGACTAAACTTTTAATTTAATTTATTTAATTTACAGATTTAGTATATGCAAGTAGAACGCAATGAAGCAAGGTAGGGCCAGTAGTGGACCACTGACAAGTTATCCACAAGTTATTGTATGAAAATAAAAACACACATGTCAAATGACCGTAAAAATAAGCAAACAGAACATTACAAACATAGTTTATATTCAATGATGCAAGTCATAAAGCAATAAAAGTTGTCAAATGACAGTTAAAATATATAAACCGACTATTGCAGACATAGTCTTTAGTGAATGATTCTACGAGGTCAGTTTATAATAAAACAAGAAACAACAAAGATCCCCCATCATTATTGTTTCTTGTTTTATTATAAACTGACCTCGTAGAATCATTCACATAGAGACTATGTTACTCGGTTTATATATTTTAACTGTCATTTGACAACTTTTATTACTTTATGACTTGCATCATTGACTATAAACTATGTCTGTAATGCTCTGTGTGCTTTTTACGGGGGGGCGCCCCCCAAATCGCTGTTCAGTGAGTCTTATCACTGTCAGTCCGTTGTGATTGGATGAATTTAGTAAACCATCAATTTCTGGCAGGAAAACTCTCAACAAAAGGCAACGCACGATGGCGTGGTTGTTTTATATACTACATTTTCTTTTCAACTTATTCATACACAATTTTTTTTTTTACTATTCTCCTTTCCCCAGGATTTCGCCTTTCTCCCAGGATTTCTCCCTTCCCCAAGATTTCACCTTTCACCTTATCAGCTCTTGGTGAAAGAGAAGCCGTTTTTTTCGGGGAGGGGAATCTTTATCACCCAGCGTTCAATATATGGTGGTCGTCCAGATAGTGAGACCCAACGCTGTTTTCTGGTGAAGAGGGCAAGACAGAAATTGTCGAAGATTCAGTATAAAAATGAAAAAAAGTATGCAGGAACGTCGGCGGGGAACGGGGGGGGGGTGTGGGACACCATATGTATCGGGGGCGGGAACAAGTTAACTGTTAACTTCCCCACTCTTCCAGTGGGCGTGAGGGATTATGAAATTCAGCACTATAATGTACCTCTTGCCCCTCTCCGTTCGCCCCTATAATCAACAGTTTCTTTCAGTACCTGGCTGTAATAATTTGCTCTGAATGAAACTAACTTAAATTCTCCAGGAAACTATATCTTACCATCTAGACGACCCCCATATTGAACTCTACTTGTGATAAGGATTCCAAATACGTAAAGCATTTGAATGTTTGACCACCATTCCTACTGTCATACAAAGGGCTTGATGAGCAGGAACGGCATAACTCAGTAAATGTTATGGACTGAGTCTATTACGATTCTGCGTGAAATACCCAACCAACAATACCATGACAAACGTAATACCAATTTCGTTCACTAAGCAAAGCCAAACTCAATTAGGGCGCGTTTACGCACCAATTCGTCTTTGCATTCTCGCTGCTAGAATTTAATCCCAATGGCAAAAGGTTACAACGCTACCTGGATTAGCTAAATCCGACATCGTTTGAGCAAAAGCTTGCAGTCTTATAATCCGTGACAATAAAATAAAAAAAATTCCTCCTGACGAAACAATTTTCCTAGTAGCTTTTAAACTCACGTTATTGACGTTTTTGTTGCGAGCCGGTGCAGCTAAAACCGTCGCCATGTTGGAATTTCAGATGATTTCTGGCTTCTAGCTGCGAGAATGCAAATGCGAGTCCTTGCATAAAAGCGCCCTAAGGCCTCTAACCTACTCTATCGCGATGTTTTCAGCTATTTATAACTAAATAATCTGGTACACAGCAAACCAAGCGTAGGCAAAATATGCGAAGTAATTTTTTTCTAGGGCACAGCCTGTTCAGAAAATTGTAAATACAACACTTTACCCTGTGATCAGTTGAACTAACCATTTTCTTCTGCCGTGTTTGTATTGGCGGTTCGTCCAGTCCCAAACTCTCTAATCGAATCTAACGCTTTAATTTTGTGATACTTTCATTTCAATGTTTCAAGGGACGGATTTGAAGGCACATTCCGCTGTTACGGTGGATTCCCGTTTCGCCGAATGTTTTTCCCATTTCGCCGAAAATTAAGCCCTGCTTGAAATTCTGCAGAAGTGGAATTCCCGTTCCGCCGAATTCCGTTTCCCCGATCAAAATATTTTTCAAAATATTCAACATTAGGGAAGTTGAAGAGGCTTTTCTACATCCATTCCTACTTGCTAGGTGCGAGAGAACAAAGGGTTCTATTTACGATTTGTGATTATCTGCCGTTTCTGGTGTTAATTATTTAGCCGCAGCGAGCGTGACAGTGCGAGCGAGGCAACCAACTAGGAATAAACATTTTCATTGAAACGAGATTCAGCGAAACGGAAATTCCACTTTCGCCGAAAATTAAGCCACTGATTAAAATTCGGCGAAACGAGATTCGGCGGAACGGGTACCGAATACAACGCCTATGTACGCTAATCGTCTCTTAACTTTGCATCTTGTTGCCTTTTCCCTATACCACGCGCCATGGCTCTTTGCTGTGACGTGTGATCATATCACGTGACTGGGCTAGTCCAATCAGACGGCCAAACAGCCGTTGTTCTCGTTCGTCATTGGCTAACTCATGGTGACGTCACGGCAAACAGCCATTGCGCATGGTTTAAATCCATTACTTAAGCCTCATGCCCTCCGTACTTATACAATACCGTACCTCATGTCGTACTTACAATAACAATCAAACAATTATATAAAAAACGGAGCTTGACACATAGTCAACTCACTGGTGAGCCACCATAAAAAATTAGATTGCAACTGGAAGCTTTCACCATTGCAGCACAAATCACGTGTGATGAACCAGATTAAAAACTTCCCTGAAATGGAAAAATGGCAGGACTGGTTTAAAACGTTACCTGTCAACAACGTGTAAGGTCAGTGGTCATCTACTTGATCACTCCAAGATGGAGGATCACCAGTAAGCTGACTAATGTGTCAAGCTCCGTTTTTTATGTAATTGTTTGATTTTTATTGTGACCAAGGTCAGCAAATATGACTGAAAATTAAATAGCGTTTGATGTTTTTATGCATTTGTGGACCATTTCCCTCTAAGGAGGTGATTTTATTTCGTATCACAAATTAAGTGGATTGCATCGGTTGCCTCCTTTCGTCACTGCTTTCTGTTTTGTGTGACATGCAGTGGCGGTACTGTTATCATGTTTCTTTACATCATTTTATTAAATTTTTGCCAGTTAAAATTCGTTGGAAGTGTAGCTGCCTCGACTTTTTTTTAAAACCAGTTTTGTGTGATTATTATTTTTTCAACAATTTAGTATACGAAAAAAAATCCACTTGCTTGAAAACAGTCCCGAACTGTAGTCTGAAACGTTGCGACGTTAGTTTTTATTTGTACATTTTGTGGCTTTTTGCTAAGATCAATCTTGACAACCAATCGTTTACTAACATTCAATTTATTAAGGAAGGACGAAGAAACGGACTGAGTGCTTCGTGTCACTCCCGATATTGCTTAGCTTGACCGCCACTTGACGCCATCCATCACCCCCCCCCCCCCCCCACCCACCAATCCCTCGCTTGCCTCCTTGTACCAATAACCCCCTCCTCTCTCTTTCCTTCAAATCAACCCAACCGTCCACCTCTCCGACTTTATTGGACGCTATTTGGATGGACGTCGGTGGTGAAACGAACCTGATGCCACTGGTCATCAAGGAGATTGACGTTCATAACGATGGGGTTTTGTCGGCCGGGCAGTCCTTGTTGATCGGAATACACCAGGACGACCTTTGACCCTACTAACAAGGCCAGCTTGACGTCACCGTGCACCGACGTGATTCCAAGGAGGGCGCCGTAAGATGAACGAGGTCTGGC
>JAHWFP010070211.1:69309-85515 GCA_023313725.1 Lithobius niger | reverse complement strand
CCACTGTCATCATCATCATCACCACCACCATGATTAGCATCACCACCACCACCACAGTCATCTTCACCATCACCTCCATTGTCATCCCCATCATCATGGCCATCATATAATCACCACCACCATCATCTTCACCATCACCTCTATTGTCATCATCATCATGACCATCATAATCACTACCATCATCACCACCACCACCATTAGCATCAGTCTCAAGGGGGCTGTACGTAGTCTAACAGCTGAAATTGGCAAAAAGGAAGATTGACGGCAGCCATTTTGTAAAATGGCGTCCGTAGAATCTCGTCAGACTGTGGTAAAGTCTACCCAAGTTTTTTTGGTTCTTTTATAAGTACTAGAGCATCTACTATTGGTTAGACAAATCAGAACTAAAATTTCTACGGGAGTATACCACAGGGACTGGATTAGTATTGTTTTATTGATTCTCCAGTGATTTTTGGAGTCTTCTGTTCACTTTTTGTGTGTACACTATTTTTTCTGACAGTTGTTTATGCCTGGACTGCTAATTCTATGTCGCGTATAGCTTAATCAGCCATTTTAAAGATGGCGGCCAAAAACCACCAAGGAAAAGTTTTCCCCCAGGTGAGATATCTTTGTTTACATGCCATTGTTGGTTTCGAACAATCAAAAAAGGTTCCCAGCAAAAAAGGAACGGGATCCTAATTCTGGACTGGACTATTTGTCTCTCAATATGTCAAAAAGGTGGCTCGAGAGGGGAGGCAGGGTGGGCCCTAAAGGTATTGTACTTTTTCTGCAAAAGAAACCATTTTTAGCCGGCTGGGCTGGGGGCAGGGAAAATGGGGGCTTTCTTTGTGCTGGAAAAAGTCCAATACCTGTCAATTTAGCATTGACAGGGCAACCTCGTCAAATTAGGTGACGGGACACCTTTTGAGCGAGTTCCCCCGAGGTTCTGAGGCTGGCGTCAGCCTGATTTTCTTTTCACCTAAGCATGCTGTGATGTTAGGTGCTATGAAAAGGAGGCACATTTGGGTTTATCAGCCCCCCCATTTTTTTTTTTGAAATGGAAAGAGTTGAGCCATTACCTTTTGGTGCCGATGGGTGAATGAGTCTTGCGTTGATTTTTTCAGTTGGAGAAGTCTTGGGATTAATGGGATGAGTTCTACGATGTCACGTCATTCGTTGTTTTTTTCTTCTTTTTTTTTTTTAAGATTGGGCCTGTTCTACAGGTTCAGGTATGAGAAGAGTGGGACTTCTGATTAAACATTTTCCCCATTTTTTTTGAAAAAGGGTGGTTTGAGGGAATTGAAAACAGAAAGACTTTACCATGAAAGGAACTGGGTGCAAAGGTTTCAATTTTGAGGAAAGGAAATTTGACAAGGATTTCGAGAGCCGGCCATGGTTCTGTAGGAGGTCGAAAGGGTGTTGGTGTTTCAAGAGATGAGGGTGAAGAGTTAAAAATGGGCCAGAAAATCTTGGGAGACCATAACAGGATCGTTTGATGAAACTTTCAGCTTTTTGTTGACCGAAAAGGTTGGAACATGTTCTGTTTTTTTTTTTTTTTTTTTTGAGGGATTAGCCAGATGGTGCGGCACGAAAATTAACAATTATGCTTTGGGAGGGTTGTGAATACCGTAGTGGTATCTTTTGCTTTGACTCGACAAGAGAAGCAAGGAATGTCAGTTGACTTGGTTGAAGAAGGTTGGGTCATTTCAGGGTGTAGAGGTGCAAACTTGCCAAAGAGAAGGCAACAAGCTAGTGATCATGGGCAGTCGACTTGATTCTCTTCCAAGCCTCGGAGACGTTGTTGTGGATGAGTTGCTCAGAGATGGTTGTGACGTTTCCAGGTGGAGGTCTAGTCACGTTATTGGGTGGTTGATCGTCCTCAAACCTTGTTACCGGCCTGATTCGAAGAGAAGATAACCTAATTCTAGGATCCAACAGTGTCAGGGATAGGCTGGTGTGCAAGAAACGATCTGGGTTCTTGTACTTTGGTTTGGTTGGGTCGTCGAAAGTGATTCGGTGTAATTCCTAGGGGTTAAAAGTTAGAGGTGGGTTTAATCCCTCGTGGAGGAGCAGGGGGTGCCTTTCTCTTCTTTTCAAGGGCTTTGTTCAATGTTAGTTCGGTTAATTTCAAGAGTGGCATTATCGGACTGTACCCTGGTGAGTTGATCATCTTTTGCCAGGAATGAAAGGTTGGCTCGAGTCTGATGCAGTTGATTTCGAACTGAGTCTTGGAACGATTTTTAAGTTTGAGTTTGTATTTTATTGTCTTGAAAACTTCCTTGTGGTCAATTTTCGTTTGTTCCTCTGAGTCCAGGCCAAACAGAGCAAAGTTGGCCGAGGCCTCAGTCGAGGGTGGATTCAAAGATGGTTGATGGTTGGCTTGACTCAATTTCCCTTTCAGGTGAAGTGGAACGAGAGGCGGGAGAGCTTGGAGGAGTGGATTCAAATCTGAGTGTGGGTTCGTCGTCCGGGAAGCCATCCCTGTTGGGAGAAAGGCGAGTGGCTGGGATGATCAACTCTTCGAGTGTATCTACAGGGGGTGGTTCGTCGTTTCCGTCCAATGGAGAGGAAGGGCTTTCTTCTTTATTTTCTGTGATTGGCAGGATCAGTTGGACTTCTTGTGATGAATTTTCATCTTCGGATTGGTGAGTGTTAACATCAGACACATCCGAATTGGGGTTTGAGTTCATATTTGGAGTGTCGGTGGAGTGAGGCGATGTTACCCATGATTGCTGGGACATTGGGGTTGCCACGGTCGAGGACGATGTTGAGTTGCCTGGTGTTTTGGGCAGTCTTGTGATTGTGGCAGAAGGTTAAGTTTTTGGTTTAGGAGTCACAGGGGAGTTTTCTTGCATTAAACATTGTTTTTTTCAATGTTTTCGCACGATTGGCAGCTTGGCGCTTCCTCATTACTGATGCAGGTTGCATTGCAACAATGGTTTTCCAGTCGTCGAGGGAAACAGTTACACAGATGGGACATAGGTTGGTGAAAAAGTTACATTTCCTGTGTATTTGGCATACCTTGTGGGGGTCCTTTCGGTGAGGGTTGGCTAATCCCAGACAGTGGCAAGTTCCTGCGTCCTGGATTGTGGGAGTGTGTCCATTGTAGGGAGCACTGGTTTCAAAACTTTCACCATGGTGAAAATGAAAAGAAACTGATTCCGACGGGTGCTACGTTGCTGACGTAAAAAAAAAATGCGACAAGGATGTTACATGACGTGCGTTGAGGTGGGAAGGAGAGCCTCGCGTCGGAACCAGAAGTACTGTTGGGAGATGCGATTGTAATAAACGGGGGTGGGCGGTTGTGACGTGGTGCATTCGCTGCGAGATCAACAAAGGAGTGGAGGCCGCATACTGTAGCTCATGTGTCGGCCGCTAGGGTTTGGCTTGAAGCGTTCCTTTTCGTGACATCAGCGGGATGGCAGGCTTGGATGCAAGCATTGCCCGGGTCGATGTTTGACGAGGTGGTGGTGTTCGCGAAAGAGACCTTGACGGTGGTGAGGAAGAGCAACAGTTTCAAAGTTGTGTGCTTGAAGTTGTGACGAATGTCAACGTGATCCCGTTTGAGGTTTGGCGAAAGACAAGATGGTAAGTTGACCGGGAAGTGCTGTGGCCGGCATGATGAGGATCTTGGTTGAAGTTTGGTTGAGTTTCGGTTCAAGGGGTTCACGGGAGAACGTTGCAGGCGCGTAAAGTCGGCCGAAAGGGTTAGAAAATGGCTGAATTCGGGTGGATGGCGAGAGGGAGCTATGATTGACCGTCGCGAAAGTTTCGGTCGGAAGTTGTTGAAAGTCGGCCGAAAGAGTTGAAGACAAATTTTCCAGTCACAGGATGAAGAGAAGGGGTCCTGGTGTTTTTGGGTTGTGAAATCGGCTCAGGTTAGATTTCGAGGAATGGGTGGTTATCCGGAGGATGGATCCATCTTGGGCAACAGGAATGATGGCAGAAGGCTTAGTCAACCGAAAAGAGCTATCGGAGTATGGAGTGGTTACTGGGGTTGGATTGAGCCTGGGAGGCAACAGAGGACCCATGATGTTTTTAATTACAATAGTATGCGAGAGCTAGGATCGTTAAAAAGCGATATAGAGGGTGAAATAAACTTGGGAGGTGATGTGACGGGGAAACCCGTTGTTTTCATTCTCAAGGGTTGCAGAGGGGCAGGTCAACTGAATTGATTTCGAAGAGTGGATCGATCTCGAAAGACAACGAGAAGGGAGCCACGCTGTTTTCGTTTCCGATGACAGTCAAAAGGCCGGTCAACCGAAAGAAGCTTTCGGGGGATAGAGGATTGTGGAAAGCGACGAGAAGAGAGCCATAGTGCTCAGTTTTAGCGTAATTGAAGTGTGGACAACGGAGAGGTCCTTTCGGATAGTGGAGCTAACACAGCAGTCCAAGACATGGGTTTCTTCTACTTTTATTAGTGGCCGCCGCAAAGGTGGCTGTGGTTACAGGAATTTTATCCCTTGAGCTTCCGTGTCGAAAGGTAGTGGAGGGCCAGGTCAACCGAAAGGAGTTTCGGAGGATGAGACGTTTTCGCGATTCTCGAGGTGACTGCAAGCTCGGGATAACTGGAAGAATTTACCGGAAAGTGGATCAATCTCACAATGAGAAGAGGGCGTCGGTGTTTTTGTTTCCAGTAGAAGGCGTAGGCCAGGTCTACCGAAAAGATTTCCGTTTCGTAGGTCGATTCCTGGAGGCCATGAGAAGGGAGCCGCGGTGGTGTCGTTTCCAGTTACAGCCGTGGGCCAGATCACCCGAAAGAATTTTCGGGAGGTGGATCGATTTCGGAAGACGACGAGAGGGGAGCCACAATGTTTTCGTTACAAGGAAGGTGTACGATCTTGGAAGACACCAGAAGGAAGCTGTGGTGGTTCAGTTTCCAATATAAGCCGGAGACAGGCCAATCGAAATAATTTTCTGGACGGTGGGACAATCTCGGGAGACTACGAGAAGGGAGCCACAATAGCCTCAGGACAACCGAAGAGTTTTCGGATGGTGGATCGATCTCGGGAGACAACGAGAAGGAAGCCACGATGTTTTCGGATTCAACGTCGCGAAAGAAGGTTTCGGTAGGACGACACAATTCTGGTGATAGAGAAGGGAAGATCAACGAAAGACAGAAGAGGCATCAGAACGGGCTTGAGACAAAGAGATGGCAAGTTCTCAGAGCCGCCATTCTTATAGGGAGGGCCACGCATGCACGGTTGGGTCACTGAGGCGGCCATGTAAGTCTCAAGCATCAGACAGCATCGTCGAGTTAAAAATGCTAAAATTGACAGGTTATTGGACTTTTTCCAGCACAAAGAAACGGAATTTTAATGGGTAAAATTAGTTTAATTACTTATCCTAAAATACTTACCTTTATTAATGTTTTTCTCGTTTTAAATGCTTTTCCACTGTCAAACAAACTACGAGTTTCTGACCATTGCTCAGTTTGCCCTCGGGCGCGATTGCGTGCATGACGCCCGCGCTAGGCGGCCAAGAGTAACTTTTTCGTGTAGTGATAGATAGCAGACCTGGGGTCCAAGTCGTGAGGGGCCGGAGGGTGGGTCATCTAAAGGTAAATATTTTTGGATAAGCAAAAAGAACATTATGCCGGCACCCAGCCAGGCTGGCTAAAAATGGTTTCTTTTTGCCTAAAACATACTTAACCTGATAATTTTAGCATTACATTCCTCGAATGTGATGTTCCCCTGGAGGTTTCTTCCGGTGCGCAGACGCCTGATTGCATATCCTACTGCGCATGCGCGGCGCAATCCTCCCTTATAAAAGCGAGAGCGTGGACGCTTTCGGCATTCATTTTACTCTCAATATGTCAGGCGGTGACTCGAGAGGGGAGGTAGGGTGGGAGTTAGGTTAAGTTTGTTTTAGGCAAAAAGAAACCATTTTTAGCCGGCCTGGCTGGGGTCCGGCAAACGTTCTTTCTTTATTGCCACAACATATTAACCTGATAATTTTAGCAGTATCAGTTGACACCGTCAAGATTGGTGGCGGACACCGCCTTGACAGGCGCCCCGGATGCAATCAGGCTGTCCCTCAAAAAGTTGTTGAAAACTTCGCACTCTGTTCAGAACAGGTGATGAGCCTCGAAGTTTGGTCTCTTGCCCTCTTCTCCGTTTAGCTTGCTTCTGCTTCGTTTTGAGTGCTGCAGGGGGATTGACTACAGCGCAGGCTGCAACGATGGGTCCCAGCCGGTGTAGTCCGTTTTCTTTCTCGACATTTCCCTCAGGTTGGGTGAGGTGAAGGTCGATGGTCCTTCAAGATGCTGGTGTGCGGATCACTTCGGTCGGAAGGCATTGTCATGGGTGAACGATGTGGAGATTGCCTTGATTGTTAAAAGTTACTGTGTTGGTCATTCAACTCCTGTGTGGTCTCATTGTTGCGGAGATTTCGTCAGGTTGAGTTATGTTGATCTGGTTCATCCTAGAGAGTATTTGGTGAAGAAGTTTTGGGGTTTTAGGCGGAGAGAGCTGACTGCGACAGCTTGTGTGGTATTTCCATCAGAAAAAATTGGGCAATGGAAGTTTTATGGACGAAAAGACGTCCGTGTTGTGGGTCAGTTCTTGCCAGGCCGGGAAGTGGCGAAGTCTTGTGCCGACCGGAAGGCAGAAAAGGTGGGAGGTGTCATTGTTGGTCTTGTGAAAGGAGCTCCTGCTCCCTGAGTGAGGTGTGACGGCTTCGGCAGTCGTAAGTTATGGCTCGCTTCCGCTGGTTCCTATGGCCGGAGCGGTAGCGAGAGGAGTCGGACCGAAAGGGCTGTTGGTTTCTCGGCTGAAAGGATGCAGTCTCGTTCGTGCGGACAGAGGAGGGTGTAGATGCGGCCTTGTCCCGGTCGACCGGTGAAAGGGCGGGAATTGGATTGTGTGTTCTACTGAAAGGGGCGGTTGGACGAAGGGTTTGTTTTGCGGTTTTGGTTTCCTTGAGATGTCCAAGTGTGGCAAGAGTCGGGATGAGACCACGGAAGGGTGTCAGACTCATGAATTGGTTGGTTGCGGAGACGGTGCCAAGTGGGGACGTCAAGATTGTTGCCGGATGAAAGGGCTAACTTCCGAAGGAGGAGGGTGTTGTAAAGAAGGGTTCTGGTCGCCCAGTTTAGAGAATGGTTGGTTGCCAAGCTTGCTTTCTGGAAGAGTTGTGGGATAGGGACGAAAGATTGTGTTCTTCTAGGCCTGCGTCCGCGGAGAGTCCCTCGTACAAGGCGGCGAAGGGACGAAGCAGAAAGCGGGAGGGGAGGGGCATTCCTCCTATGGAATCCACAGGCGTGTGAAGGGAAGGTCTGACAGCGAAGGGGAAATCACTGGTGGGAAGACTCCGAAGGGAAGGCAACGACGGGAAGACACTGAAGGGAAGGCCCCGGAGTCTGCGTTGAGCACGGTGGAGATGCAGTTGAGGATGGGTCTTGCAGGGTCGGAACGAGACAGGTGAAGGCCGCCACCAGCTGAAGGGGGTTGAAGTGTGGAGGGATGGTGTGAATGGCTTAGCTTTACCGGGAAACGTTCAGTGGGTTGTGGGACCGTGAGACATCGGGAGTTCGTGGTGACGGACGTAAGTGGGCGAAGGGAGCCACAGCATTTCCTGTGTGTCGTGCAGCGGTGGGGCGGGTTACTGAAGGCGTTGCCCGCCAAAGAATGCAGGACCGAAGAAGCTGAAGGTAGGTGTGGTTCGGCCAAAGGCGGTGTGTGCGGTCCCGATGATGAACTTGACGGGAGGCCATGATTCCAACTGAAAGGCAGGGGTGAGACACCAGCCTGGACTAACGGAAGATGGAGCGGTCCCGGGAACAACGGGAAGGGGCCCACAATGTTTTCGGGTGAAGGAGAAGAACCGGGAGAGGTAAGTGGCTGCCCGGGCGGTAGTTTGAGACCAAGAGATGGCAGGCTCACGTAGTCATCATACGTAAAGGGATTACCGAGCACGTGTATGCGCGGTTGGATCACTGAGGCGTCCATCCAGCAGCTTCTTGAGGCTGTTACGTTAAGTTGATAGGAGTTGGATTTTTCGTAGTGAAAAAGACGATTTGTTTTAGACGTGACGAACATCAGTGTGGACGGCTATGTTGTTTGTTTTCCACGAGGCTTGGATCCAGTCATGGTGCAAGGCGTGATGAGTAAGGACCCGTACTTTATGCGCTTTTGCGAAATCGCAAAATTCGCAACTTGTTCACTAATAAGAATTTTGACCCCATTTTTCAAGTGGGGAGGTGCATGCTGTTTGCTGAAGCAAAAAATGAAGATACGCGAACGCAAATTTCCATTTTCCTGCAAAATTCGCAATTTTTGCCCAAATAAACAAATTATGACTTACTTTTCATCAAAATTTCATTAATTTTGCAGTAAAATAAGGTCGTCTGTTCGTTACTGGTAGCTGTTTTGAAGTGAAATTTAAATTTTTTAAACTTTATTCATATTGTGCACCACTTATGAGGCGTATTTTAGGCTTATTTTCTGTTGACAATTTTGTGATGTTTTTTTTATTGCAAAATTCAGCAAATCTTGCAACATGATGTATCGCAAAATTACCTTTTTCCACCGCACATTTTAAAAATTCTCGCAACAAATATTATCGCAAAATTTTGCTTTAAAATATCGCGGAAAGTACGGGTCCCTAGTGATGAGGAGTTTGCGTTACTGTGTGGTAGTGGCAGAACTGTACAGACTGGGTGCGACTAGGTAGTCGCTGTAGTAGCTTGTTCCCGTTCCTGACTTGGATCTTCTCTCAAAACGTGGGTTTAGCCACGAATGAGACGAGTACCAGTGTGAGCAGCAATTATTGTCTTGATTTCCACTCGTGACATGGGGTCGTCATGGGCGAGACAACAGCAAGCGATGTCGATGGCTTCTGGCATGATATTTACCTCAAACGTGAGTTCACTCACGAATGAGGCAGGCACCAGTGTGGACGGCAATTGTGGACTTGATTTTCGTTTGAAACATGGGGTTTGCCACGGTCGAACCAGCAGCAAGAGGTTGAGACGTATTTCGGCTTGACTCTTCACTTAGTACGTGGGTTTTTTTCTTTTTTTTTTTAATATTTTAGCCACGGTGAGACAAGCAGCAGGACAAATAGTAGAAAAAGCAGATGGCTTCCAAGTAGACTCTTCACTCAAATCGTGGGTTAGAGCCACGAATGAGACGAGCAGCAGAGTGGGCCGAGACAAGCAGAAAGAGGTGAAAACGGCTTCCGTCTTGGTTCTGGCCACGAATGAGAAGAGTAGATGGCTTTCAACTTGACCTTTCACTCAAATCGTGGTTTTTAAGCCACGAATGAGACGAGCAGCAGTGTGGCAGCAACTGATGTCTTGATTCTCGTTCGAGACGTGGGGTCAGCCACAGTCGAGACAAGCAGGAAGAGGAGCAAACGGCTTCCGTTTTGGTTCACTCAAACGTGGGTTCTGGCCACGAATGAGACGAGCAGCAGTGGACAGCAACTGTTGCCTTGATTTTCGCTCGAGACGTGGGGTCAGCCACGGTCGAGACAAGCAGCAAGAGGTGTTAATGGCTTCCGTCTTGGCTCACTCAAACATGGGTTCTAGCCACGAGTGAGACGAGTAGCAGTAGACAGCAACAGGTGACTTGATTTTCACTCGAGACGTGTGTCAGTCACGGTCGAGACAAGCAGCAAGAGGTGCAAACGACTTCCGTTTTGGTTTACTCAAAACGTGGGTGGTGCTAGCCACGATTGAGACGAGCAGCAGTAGACAGGTCACGGTGTTTTCAGTTCCAACGAAGGGAGAGGTGTCTTGTCAGGAACGACCGAAAGGCATAAGCCCGTTCGGAGGGTGGATCAGTCCCGGGTGATCACGGGAAGGGAGCCACGTCCTTTCAGGAACGACCGGAAGGCGTAGGCCAATCCGGAAGGTGGGTCAGTCCCGGGAAACCACGGGAAGGGAGCCACTGTGTTTTTAGTTCCAACGAAGGGTGAGTTGCCTTGTCAAGGAACGACCGAAAGGCGTAAGCCCATTTGGAGGGTGGATCGGTCCTGGGAGATCACAGGAAGGGAGCCACAATGTGTTCAGTTCCAACGAAGGGAGAGATGTCTTGACAGGAACGACCGAAAGGCGCAAGCCAATCGGAAGGTGGGTCGGTCCCGGCAAAACCACAGGAAGGGAGCCACGGTGTTTTCAATTCCTACGAAGGGAGAGTTGACTCGTCAGGAACGACCGAAAGGAGCATGTCAATTCGGAAGATGGGTCGGTCCCGGGAAACCACGGGAAGGGATCCACGGTGTTTTCAGTTCCTACGAAAGTTGAGCTGCCTTGTCAAGGAACGACTGAAAGGCACAAGTCCATTCGGAGGGTGGTTCGGTCCCGGGAGATCATGGGAAGGGAGCCACGATGTGTTCAGTTCCAACGAAGAGAGAGATGTCTTGTCAGGAACGACCGAAAGGCGGGCAGGTCCCGGGAGTCTACGGAAAGAGAGCCACGATGTTTTCAGTTCCAACGAAGGGAGAGTGAGAGGAGAGCAGCCAATGAAGTGGGAGCTTCGGGAGCGGCGGCCATCTTCAGGTTGAATCCAAAATCCGTACGAAAGGCGGGGAACCCAGGGGCGAGATGGGGTGTAGACACCTCTGGAGGAAAATGAATGCCGAAAGCTTCCACGCTCTCGCTTTTATAAGGGAGGACTGCGCCGCGCATGCACAGTGGAAAATGCAAGCAGGCGTCTGCGTACCGGAAGAAACCTCCAGGGGAACATCACGTTCGAGGAATGTAATGCTAAAATTATCAGGTTAATATGTTTTGGCAATAAAGAAACTAATTTTACCCATTAAAATTCCGTTTTCACTGATATCCAAAAATACTTTCTTTTATTAATGCTGACTTTGTCGAAAAGGAGGTGGATCGCATTGGACCCTACTAGGAAGGGTCGTGAAACTTAATACTCTACCACACACTCTTACCTTGGGATCCAGCTTGCACTTCATGGGCCTTTTATGGTCTTGCCCGCGACCGCGGTGGGTCCCAGTTGAAGTAGGTCGTTGCTAATTGCAAGCGATAGTGATTTCTTGCACCAGGATCCCCGAGGCAAAGGCCAAGACGCAGCAAGCACTCGAAGCTCGTGCGCTTGAATGTCCCGCGGAATGTCGATGCATTCGGTGGATCCCTCGTATGCACTTCTGATGACCGCCACGATCCACTGTGCGATCTTCGGGGGTCTGAGGTGGAACTTGGAAGTGGCTGTGTCCGCAGTCTTATCGATTGGAAAGAACAGCTGCTGGAATTCTGAAGCGGAGTCACCCACCTCTACCTTGGTAGCCTTCAGGTAGTATTTGTGGGCCCTAACCAGGCGTAGTAACCGGTCGGACCCCTGGACCAACTAATGGGGTGAGGGCCTAAATAACGCACGAGACTGACCTCTCGTGACTCATGAGGTTTCTGTGTTTTTGCTCTGAACTCCGGAAGGTACAGCAACGAAACATCCTCGTCCCCTTTACCAAAGCGTAGACAGCGCTTGTGTCCTGAAAAAACTGATATCTCTCTCTGCCTGGCCGCAGTGGCCATTGCCACCACGAAGACCGTCTTCTGGGAAAGGACTGCAATGGGTGCTTTGCCCAGAGGGTCATACGGTGGTCTTCTCAGACTTGTAAACACTAGCAAGAGATTCCGTACAGGAAAAACGAGCCTCGTGCGTGGTCTCTGAATTCCGAATGCCTGGATTAGACGGAAAATAATCTGGTTTTCCGTAATGTCCTCTCTTCCTAAGAATCCCAGTAGACCTGTAGCATTTGATTGTCATTGTGGTGAGTCCTTCGTCGAAGAGTTCTTTGAGGCAGTCGTGAGGGCAGCGACCGGGGTGGGGGATGCACGGGTGCAATCGTATTTCTTTTGCACCATGCGAACCATCACTTTCATTTGCTGTCGTACACCTATCTGGATGATGAGTGTACGCAGTGCACCACGGTCTGGGCGCCAGACGTTGAAAAACCTGCATCCTTAAAGTTGACCGTCACAGTTTCCACGCGTGAAGATGAAGCATATTTGGGTGCTTCATCTTTCCCTGGTGTTGCGTGACAATGTCTTCTCTTCGCGGAAGCTAGTCGGGGTTCTCCTTGCTGAGTTCGATGAGATTTTACAACGGTGCTATCAAAATGAATTGACCGGATGACCTGCAAATTTTGTTTAAGACTCAGGGAAAGAGAACGAATGCTGGGAAGAGGTACGCAGTCTCGCGCAGACATTCCCGTCCAGTTCATGCTTGAGGGTCCGAAACGGTGAGACGAAGTTCGGAAGCTGGGAATTCGTTCTTGTGGCGAACAGGTCTACCAGAGGCTTTCCCCAAATGTCTAAGATTGCTTGGCAGGTCGGGGGGGGGGGGCGAAGGCGCCATTCTGCTGGTGCCACAGTGCCCTTCTTTGAGAGTTGGTCAGCTAAAACGTTGAGCCTGCCCGGAATGTGTTTCGGGATTAGCGTGATGTTTCTTGCTAGGCAGACCTCGAAGACACCACCTCGTGTAGGGAGTGGGAGTGCGTGCCTCCTCCCTTCCGAATGTAGGCGACTGCCGTCGTGTTGTTGGACATTATTCCCACGATGAAACACTGGGAGCGAGAGTTGGTTCGGCGGAGCAGATTGAGGGTTGCAACACAAAGTGATACCCATTGTCGTGCAAATTCAGAGTGATGTTAGAACACGTTGATGTGTGGAGAAAACAGATGTTCTGCGAAAAACAGGGCAAGTTGCCACTTTGGAGGACGAGGGTTAAACGGGCCTGGAGGTAAGAGGCGTTGAAGGGCGTAGTTGAGCGCGGATTTCAAACAATACAGGTGAAGTCTTTTTTTTTTTCCAGAATAAATGAGTCGTTACGCTGATCAGCTGGCTGAGCATTGATGATTACAGCATGCATCCTGTTCATCTTGTGCTCCTGGATGATGGTAGAGATTCCCGATGGAATAAAGTTGACGAGCCATGATGAGTCGAGGGAGGGTCCCGAACTTGAGTGGTGCAAGACGAAATGTCTTAGGTCCGGTGAAGTGTTTTCCAAACGCAGGCTTCTTGAGTGGAAGGTGGTTTTCCATCTACACAACATTCAATGAACACACTTTTCTGCAAACCAAGGGTACTCCCATAGGGTATTCATGTTCACCAGTGCTTGCAGAAGTGGTGTTACAATTCCTGGACGAGCACATTACCAACAGCTTTCCTGATATGCCTGTATGGAAGAGGTTCGTGGAGGATGTGATAACACCCCCCCCCCTTTGTCCTTGCTGCCCTTAATGATTGGAATTCACACATCCAGTTCACGCAAGAAGAAGTGGGAGGTAGAGGGGCGTTTTAGGGGCGACTGGTGACGTGTAGGCGACTGCTGTGACCAACCCTGTGACTGAGCGAGGACTGTCGCTCCCTGCTTTCTGACCGCTGCTCCTTCCGCAGCCTGTTGTTGCTCGACGGCTGTCTCTTTTTCGCTGGCGACTGCACCGGCGAATAACAAACCGTCCCCAATTTGAAGAATCGCTGGCTCCACTGATGATATTACGGCAACTCTGTACTCCGGTAGCGGCAGCAGACGACTTCCCGGCAAGAATGGTCGTTTAAATCCAACAGGTTGTGACAAGCTCCCAGCTGACAAAGCAGTGCCCATCGTTGGGGTAACGGAAGTTTTTTGGTGTGCGTCCGAGGGACCACCGACTTCTGAGCCCGTGTCGCTGTTGAAAAGCAGGTGGGCGGGAGGGGGCAGATCTAGTCCAGTCCTAGTTTGATCTTCAACTTGATCTAGAAGTTCCGAAACCGACAACGGGGGGCACTGTGACGGTGTTGAGGAAATCACCTGGTGAAAATTCCAGACCATTCGCTGCACTCCTGGCTAGCTGGCGGGAATTGAAGTCCAACTCGGTTTGTCCAGATTCCAGACCCTGATTGCCTGGGACTGACGTCCCTGTCTCCGCCGACTCAGACCTAAAAAGGTGTTGCAACGGTGCCAAATACGCCGTGACTTCGTTCGATGAGCGTTTTCCACTACGTTGTTTCTGGTGTTTTCATTGCGATTTTCTTTGTGCCGAACGATGCCAGGTCCGAAGAATAGCGCAGATTCTTTTGTCCGAATGTGAAATGCACACAATGCATTTGACCTCGACGAAGTCGCACGGACGACACATTCTGCAGTATTCAATTATGCTTATCACGGGGGGTTAAACGATGTCCACATGCCCCCGTAATGTAATCCATTCCCATGATGCGCGCAGCACATCAGATACAGAGCCATGTTCATCCTAACTTGAACGAAAAGACAACAATGGTCGAGCACACAGGCACGTCTGACGCGTGGCCTGTCAAACGAAAAAGTGACAACCAACCGCTTGGCGCATGTGTCGTACACGCGATCGCACCCGAGGGCAACAAGAGGTGTTGGGAAACTCTTATTTTGTTTCACAGAACCAAGAGCATTTTAACGATAAAAGCCAGAAAAGGGAAGTATTTCGGATATTCAGTGAAAACACTTAACCGTGCGCCTTGCCCTGGTGTTCCTCTTGCTCTTCTGGTTTCTTGAGCTTGAGCTTGCGTGTCACTGGTCATGGCGACGCATCTAGACCCATTCGTCATTAGCGTCGGCTGGCCAGCGGACGTTACAGCTTATGATTTGCGTACCTATGTAACTGAAGCGCAGGCCCTAGCTAAACCTATCCACCTTAGTCCGGAGGCACGTCCTTCGCCTGTCACAACTTGATGCCGAAGAGAAAGATAGCACGTGGCCAACAATAGTTACAGGCTAACACTTGCTGTTATTGTTCAAGCAAGGACACAAACTATTCGCGCCCTTTCACAACAGGAAGTGAGAGCGCAGATGACGCAGCAGGACGGGGATTTTTACCAAGTAGTAAAGTCAAGGGAGAAGTGGCCGACACCCACACGTCAGAGACGTAGGTCAGCGAAGCAGGGTGCCAAGTCTGTCTCAAAAGGGAACCCATTGAGTGGTGAAGAGCCCACTTGTGTTTTCAAGCCTGAACACGAGTGGGGGTTATGTTAGGAAAAAAGGGCGTGAACATTTGTTGTTCGTACTCACGCATGCAAGAATGCAAGACTGGACAGCCACGTGCTACTATTGTCGTAGTTCTTCGTTGTTGAGATGTCGGTATAACAAAACATGTCGGAACAGCTGCGTTGGTTTTAGCTTACGTAGGCTACGAGATGGGTACAGACAAATTCGCCGTGGCCTCACAGATGTGTCTGCCGTTGTGTTTGCCATTAACTAGACGTCGGTAATGAGACGGCCTTAAGACTACTTGCGTCAGAACGCCCGCCACTGGAAGATCGTCGTCGGAGCATGCAAGCAAGTTCATCATCCACAATTGCTAGGCTGAGGTAAATGTACATCGCCCATAGTGTACACTATTTTCCCAGCATGGAGAAGAGTGATCCTAGAAAAGGTGTGGCCGTATATGGGGGGATTGAGGCTTAATGGCGCGTCGACAACTTGGTCATTAGCGCCAACCTCAGTCACAGTGCAGTGGTCCGGGTTGCCACTGCACCACACATTACAGAGATGTTATTCAAACCCCTAATCTAAATCTTGTCATACATCTGTACCTCCTGCAAAAATTGAAAAACACCGGACAGGAGGACAGACTTATCGCCCAACTGACGCGCAATGTCATGCGGAAGATGCAACCGACGACGAACACCATCAAGATGGCGACAATCAACAAGTAAGTGCCGGACCGTAAGTGGCCGTCGACACCAAGAACATTCAGGAGGGTCAACCCCC
This sequence comes from Lithobius niger, assembly GCA_023313725.1. Classification (NCBI taxonomy): domain Eukaryota; kingdom Metazoa; phylum Arthropoda; class Chilopoda; order Lithobiomorpha; family Lithobiidae; genus Lithobius; species Lithobius niger. The sequence continues at coordinate 69,844 of JAHWFP010070211.1, read as the reverse complement.
CGCAAAAGGAAACAGTGAAACAGGAAAATCTTCCGTAACCTGGTAACGAGGTTACCGGGACGGTTAAGGAACCAGAGTCACGGTCAAGGGAGAAGATTAAACATGAACATGGGTTACCACTGTATGAAGCTGGGACACTTTGGGCAGGTTGCCAGGACGCCTCAGGTTGGTTACCGGGATGCCATGGCACATTTTCCATATACGGGTGTGGCAATGCACCAATGGAACGAGAATCACGCTATTGCGTGGGAGCACACCTCTGTACTTTTGCATTCCAACACCCACAACGATGCCCACTTACGAGGTTTGGAATCTATTGCCATGAAACAATTCCAAAAGCAAGGAAGCTACTCATGAACATTACACCCCCCGCCCGCATATCCAAACATCGATCGGCTGGTGAGGCCTGACCTTTGTAGGAAATTTGGATGGCAATGGAGATCATAGTTTAAATGCGCCATAAAGATCAGTGGTGCCGATGCTGATGCGTGCAACCCTCGCTGTGCCCGATACAAGGAAGAACGCCAGAAGGATG
>JAHWFP010070211.1:45554-59309 GCA_023313725.1 Lithobius niger | reverse complement strand
GGCCCTAGCTTAAAGAGTACGAGGAAGCTGTGGAAACCGTCGTTGCATGCGGCATATTCGAAAGCAGACGACGCTATGTAACAGACATATCCTTTGGTACTGAAGCTTCTGGTGAAGGTGGACGCCGTCCGTAATTTACCAAAAATTTAAGTGGACAAGCTTGTTCATTGTTGTGTAGTAGTTTTCTGAACAATGTCGTTAACACGCAACAGTATCTCCACGCTGATTGCCGGTTTTCTCTAGAAACTTTGAAACCTCCAGGGAAGAAAGCATCCTTTGGAAAGAATGCAAAAATTCAAAGGCAATGTTTCTTCCGAACGGCAAGTAGAAACACTGATCCGAACCAACACAGATACACTTGAATATCTGCGTATGTGGCATCGTGTTGGTGCACCCTTAGAATTTCTGAGACCTGTTGATAATTAAGGGGAACAGAGCTATATACAAAATGAAATTTTACAATCATTTCAAAGAGTCCCAGAGAACTGACTATAGAATATAAACTGTATTTGCATGCCACAGTAGGGTATGGTACTTTACCAGCAGAGGTTGTATTTTGTCTTCGATATTCATTACATTTGGTCTTGGGATGAATTCAGTATTGAATTACGTGCAGTACCTCTTGAAGTGGACTCTTTACGTTTACAAGTCTGGAAAACCATAAAGACCATAAATTCAACATAAATTTACTTATCAAGTTTTTTAGTCAGTTTCCTTAGGACATAGCCTAAGACAATGGGCATGTGCTTACACAGTACAGTATTAAACAGGGTTTTATAATATGGCCCTATTGCACTTCCTAATCTCTCCACATACTTGTTCCAGACACCTAACGTACACTAGCCAGAGCTGGGACCAGTTACATGATTAACCAGAAACCATTCCACGTTTGATTCTACTAGTTGTTTGGTCTAGCCGATTCCCGCTGCTTCAACTCGGCTCTAATAGTCAGCATTATTGAAGCAATAGTGTTTGTTTCTATTTGTTAGAGTGCATACCCATTTTCATTGTCGGCCGCTCAGCCTTTATCTTTGCTACCGTGGGAAGAATAAGCCCGCTAGCCCTCTTGCTGACTATTGAAGCTTTGTTTAATCCTGATTCCTAACAAACTTTTAGCTCTGCTCCTGAGCTAAGTCTGCTCCTAAGCGAAATATATATAGATCATGATGGTATTGTGTGCTTTTCTGGTGACTTTTGTTCGTTTATAATGGAGTTTCACAGTACGAAATCTAACGATCTTTTTCAAAATGATGGTATTGTTTTGATATGAAAAAGGCAGTAAAATTATAACAATAGTCCATTTAGCCCTTGTGTTGTAGGGTGAAGGATTTGATTTGATTATTGAGCCAACAAGCCTTGAAGCAGAGCAATAATCAGTCAATCATCAACAATGTTCAAATTGGAATTCTAAACTATGCACAAAAGTGGAGCCAACTTTTCATTTCTCGGTGCTACAACCAGCATCTACTAATATAATACGCATTCCGGCAAAAGTATGGAGGAGGAGGGAGAAAGTGAAAATCAATTACTGTAAAAACACGTGCAACAGTCGCTTTAAACTTGACTACAACTGCGATGCACGTGGCGAATCATTGCTACCTCGCAAGCTCTGTCTGGTCGCGTGAATGTGGCATTGTAGACGGACTATAAGTTTTGACTATTGAACTTTCGTTGTTGAGCTAAAAAAAAAAATGAAACTGCGTATCAACTAAAAGCGGACAACTTTAAACAAAACGTTATGTTGTTAATTTCGAGGCCCCCTATGGGCCTCGAAATTGGCAGCCTGATACGATAGAAAGACGCTTTTATTTCATAGATGCACACTTGGAGAGCGAAGTTGAATTGTTTTAAACTGGGCGACAACAATCTTTGCATGCGTGAGCAAATGAAGGAAAATTACTTGCAACAATTTGATGGCGAGTGATCCCGACGTGAATTGTTTCTAGGTTGATGGAAACAATCACGGAAATTACCTTGCAACGTACTGCATGGTTTGCTTGCGTACCGAATGCTGACTTTCTCAGTAATACGGTTTTTTAGCATTGAGTAAACACAAGTATGCGTCTTTTCTGGGTCTGGGTGTAATCACGGAGATTACCTTGCAGCAGGGGACTTGCTTGCGTACTGAATGCTAACTTTCTCAGTGATACAGTTTTTTAGCATTGAGTAAAACACAAGTGTGCGTCTTTTTTGGGTGTACTAATGAAATATTGCAAACGCGACCGAACACCGGGAGAAGCTATGACCGGGAGACAATCACGGAGAGGGGGGAGGGGGGGGGGGGGCAAAAATGGAGGGGAAGAGGACGAGAGGTAACGGAGGGGCGAGTAAAATTGAAGGATCACTCTACTAATGAATGAAATATTGCATACGCGATCTACTTTCCTAACAAGACCGAACACCGGGGGAGGCTAAGACCGGTAGGCTCGATCCACCTTCCAGCATGAACGGATCCTGCTACTGTAGTTTGTTTATATTTGCATTGTACTTGGATAGCAAGTTAAATTTAAATTTTAAAAGACGGTTTATGCACGTAAAAAAAACTTTTTACTAGTGAAACAGATATGTTAGGCATACATCAGAATAGCCAGATGTAGCCAGATTTCACAAAAACCATCCTTATTGAGTCTGATGAAGATAACTGCTCAGTTATCGAAAATTCACAGATACGTTAAGTGTCGCCAGTTTTGAAAGTGTGCGTTTTAAAATGTTTTACATTCATTTTACGATGAGTGAATTTCGTAGTATTGCCAGCAACGGCTTTTTTTCGGATACATCAGAGAGCAATTCAATAAATTTTTTCCATAAACATCCACAAAACAGATTTTTCAATACAATTTTTTATTATTTAAAAATCTAGTGTTTGAGCCATAATACCAGATAACACTTCATTCATAAGTACGGTAAAAAACAGAGTACCGGGGTACTAAGCTCGGTACCGGCACCGGCTGAAAAATGTCTGGTACTGCCCAACACTAACACGCCCCATTAAAACTCCGTGGCACACGTACCTAAAATCTGTAAATGGCATAGTTTAGGTCTACTTATCTACAACCGCACATTCTAAATGAACAAAACTAGAACATTGGTTGGTGTTTTTTTTTGAGGGTGGGGGATTATTTACAAATCTGCACGTGCCTCACGTCCAGTCAAAACTGCATTTCATAGGAATACACCCCAGAAGCAGAATATTCTGCCACTATTTGCGACACCAATTATCTGCAGCTAATCTGTGTTTTCGTATGGCTACCCACATATTTATAGGGTTTTACTGAATGACTTTTCAGTACTTCATCCTATTGATTTGGCTCCTCCATCAACGGAAACGTTTCGTTGAGATGATTAAAATTGCGTATTGGAATGTCCAATTGGTCAAAAATTGAGGAAAAACAGAAATTTGATCAAAACGGTCCTATTTGTCTTCGACTGCGCCAGATTATCTGCGACATAGTCGCACGTCGCACCCCTTTCTACCTCGGGGAAATACACCTAGAGTAACGGTAGTAGTTAGCGATATTTTTTGGAACACCGAAGTGTTTGCTCCCATTAAACTTGTGAGTTCTGCGTTGGCTAATTATTACGCCCACGAGCCAAGAAGTGAGGATGGCGCTTATTTTCCAATACAAGAGCACAAACGAATTACAGGGAGCAAAAATTAGAGTGCTGCAAACAGATCAATAACTAGTAACTACCCCCAACACGAGGGGTATTTAACGAGAGTATCTTGTGACTTGCGAGAACTATCCTATCAGTTTATTAATAAATCAATTACAGTTAAACCCCCGTTATAACAATACCGCTTACAACAATAAACCTGTTATAACAATGCTGTTTTTGAAGCTCTTCAAGCAACAATGCATGCAAAAGTGATTGTTTATAAGGATAAACCCGATCTAGACAAACGCTAGTTAGGCCAAGTTAGGCGACAAACATCACAACAATTGAATTGTCGAAGGTTGTAAACCATTGTAGCACGACGCCATTGCGTCAAGTGTCCTATATCTTGAACCATAGTTGGGCACATTTCAGGTACTTGGGGAAAAATAATAATGCGGTAAAAAAGCTTAAATTGTGTTGAAATCGAGAGCAATGACCCACCTGACAAAAATTGACTCGTGTTTGAATGCCAGCTATGCTGCTTTCAATGCAAAATCTGCCCATCAATAACGTTGAAAATGTGTTACTACCAGCTAGCTAGTCCGCTCATCACCATGTTAAATCCCACACGGTGATTATTCATTGATTCCGAGATAACGGGAAGGCTTCCAGCTATGAAATTGGACGAATGGGTGCACTACAATGCGAACTGCGTACCTTTTATGGTTTAGAGCCTGGGGGCGTAACAGTGATGGCGTGGGAGGGCGCGTAAGTACGAAAATATTGTTATAACCATTGTTAGTATTGTCGGCATCGTCTCCCATTGGACGGCCAAAGTTCCGACAATGAGAACGTGTATACCGACATACGTGCTTAGACACACACTATGTATCACGATAAATCTAAACAACGTTGCAATGAAATTGTATTCACGTCCAATTCACGAAAAATAAACCAAGTGTAAAAACAAAGCAAAATAAACAAAGCCAAATCAGGTAGGGAGGCCACCAAGTTGAGAGTGGTTCGGCCCTTCAAAGGAGTGATATCTACACACCAAAACTAACTAAATACAACAAATTACAACAAAATTAAAACCAAACCAAAAGCCAATAAAGAGGTGACCAAGTTGAGAATGGTTCGGCCTATAGGCAAAAGGTCGTAGCAAATTGTTGAAAACCAATTTCTTGTTGACGTGGCACTTTATTACTCGTTTGCACGGTAGTGGAGTTGAGTCAATACACAATTAAAAAAAAGGAGTGATATCATATCAAAAACCAAAACTGGTAATAGGGGCCGCCAAGTTCCGAATGGTTCGGCCCTTCGAAGGAGTGATGTCAACACACCAAAACATTTGCCAAGTTAATCGCACCGAATAATACTTTGGACGTTAAATGAAAACTTGAACATTGCTACCGAAAGTAGCAATGTTCTAGTTTTCATTTAACCTTCGAATTATTAAGCGGTGCGATTAACTTGGAGAATGTTTTGGTGTGTTGATATCACTCCTTTGAAGGGCCGAACCATTCGGAACTTGGCGGCCCCTTTTACCAGTTTTGGTCTTTGATATGATATAACATTCTGTTTCCAGACTCCCAAAGACTATCGTTATAAAGATGTTTCACTGTACAAACAATTAAAAACATTCCCTGTTCACTAAAGTTCTACAAAACAAAGCTCACAAGAAAGAACATTATGTTTCACATATTACAAATGCATATGCACATAGCCACACAAACAAAACATAATTAAAAAGTAAACCCACTAACCAAGGCAAAGTTAAAACTAAACAACAAAAAGATGGATAAAATAAAAATTAAACACACCCACACTTTCACAAATGTAGCCCAATTCAAATACAAATTGCGTTCACTTTTTGAAATTACCAAGGAATAAAAACAATCCTTGTTCCCTGGAATTGGAGTTCAAATAATAGTTCGTTTCGTTATAGTGTGCTTTCACAGCCACAAGTACCATAAGGATAAGAGTTCTATGAGTTTCTTCTTCCACCACTTTTGAAAATGTTGAGGCGCACACCTCTATCAGGCACTGCAACAGTCTCTATTACGAACTCTAAAAGTAGTAACTTTCGCATTTAGGTCAAGTTTTAGATTTTAGATATAATGGCCAGGCTCAATTTTTACCTGCCGTTTTAATTTAGTAAGTAGCAGCTAACAGCGAGTTGGGTTCGAGAATATGCTTACTCATTTATGCAACACGGCGCGGAGATTTTACTTAGCCGTGACAACGTGCTTTAACACTAACAGGGTTCAGACAATTTTTTTATTCTTAATTTCACCGACATTTCCAGGTGCATCCAATGGCAATTTCCAGGTGTTTACAAGATGTTTAGTTAGGAAAGCAGGCAGCAGCTAACGTTTTTATTAATTTTTGTACGAAAATAATCCAACATCCCAGAAAAACAGCTGTTTAGAGACTAGTCTAGAAGGGACATTTTCATCACAAATACTGTATCAGCCTAAGATTTGGTTTATTGAAGTAATATCTAAAATACTTGGGACATATTAAAGCACAAATTAAAATATTTGCTACTAGTCTAGGATTTTGTTTCGGATCTGCTAATTCAATGAAACTTACAGATCAAACACAAAAGACAATTTTTTTTCAAATTTTCCTGCCTTTTCCCTGATTTTCAAAAAAATTCTTGTTTTCCCTGAAATTTCCCTGAGATTTTGGCTTTATTTCATTTTCACTGAGATTTCCAGGTTCTCCAGGTTTTGTCTGAACCCAGTTTAAGGCCTAATTTTAAGCTTTTAGGCCTAATTGTTACTGCCATTTAAATTTTGTAATTAGCAGCCAACTGGAAGAATTTGGTTCAAAGGTAAGCCTATTCATTCAGGCAAAACGGCGATGAGGCTATTTTAAATGAAGTCTCCAGGAAAAATACACAAATACCACCACAGCAGAACAAAACAAGTTTGTTCGTTAAATTTTCGGTGAAAACCTATCACCTACTTCAAAACCGCCAATAAATCTTTGTTGGCGGTTCTGAAGAAGGTGATAGGTTTTCACCGAAAATTCAACAGACAAACTGTTGTTTTGTTCTGCTGTGATGGCATTCGTGTATTTTTCCTGGAGATGTCCCTTAATGCACCGTCATTGATGGCTTCATTTCCTCGTCCCAGAAGGTTGAGAGCGGAACTATTCAAGGATCAGTCTTTGGCCCATGGCATATTTTTTTTTATCAATGACGTATCTGAAGTAGTAAAAATGTGTTTTCCTCGATGACACTAAAATTTTCGCGACAGTTACCAACCGTGACTAAATGGACCTCTTGCAAAACGACATCCACAATTTCGCAAGCTGGGTTTACAGGATGAAAATGTCTCTGAATGCAGCCAAGTGTGCCATTGTCCCATTTGGTACCGATTACTTAATCGACTTCTCCGTGACACCAAGTGCTCCCCCCATAGCAAAAAGTGTTGGAGTCTGTCATTTCTGAACAGAAGCAGAGTGGGGAGTATGTACTAGACAAGGAAAACGAGTGGGGGGGGGGGGCAACTGACAGTTCTAACATACTGACATAGGCATAGGCATTTACGGTTGCTCACCTCGTTGTTAGCGGAGGCCGGGCGACGGACTGATGTGCAACTGCTGTTGAATGCACACACCTGGGATCCAGCCACCAGACACGAAATCAGAAAAACGGTCCTCACCAATCTCCGAAAATCCAAACCAAATCTTACCATGAAGCAAATTGAGGCTATCAGGTCACAGAAAAACACCAACAATGTGACCATTTGCCAAGGAGACAAATCTAACCTAACTGTTCTCATGAACGGAAGCACATACGAGAAGAAAATTTTCCATGAACTACAAACCTCTGATTTATATGAGCCGATAAAGTATGAACTGAAGAATTCAGTCACGAACCAAATTTCGGCGGCGCACCTCCGTATGCATAAAGAAGGCCTACTCACCAAAGAAGAAGTGCTCAATTTACAATCAACTGTGCCGCAAAAGATTCCAATCATATTTGGACAAGTGAAGGTACACAAAGAGGGGAGACCCTTAAGACTGACAACCTCTGCAAAGGGGGGACCCATCCAAAAAACAGACTGGTATCTGGCGGAGAGACTGAAAAAAGTATGTGTGGGGACAGAAGAAGCTTATGCATACTGCCGACTTCGTCGAGCGTATCTCAAAGGTGGTAATGGAAGACGATGACCAGCTTACCTCGTTTGATGTCAGACAGCTCTTCCCTAGCCTTACACACGCACTCATTCATAGTATCGTTGGAAACAGCAGCCAAAGTCCAGAAAGTTGAGAAAGAAGAGTACGATAAAGACCGTGCGCTGCTCAAAGCAGTGTTGTCGTCCATATATGTCGAATTTCTGGGTCACTACTTTTTACAAACCAAGGGAGCCCCCATGGGATATTCTTGTTCGCCAATCCTGGCTGAAATTGTAATGCAAAACCTTGAACAATATGTGGCTGAAAGCCGACCACATCACACGTTCTGGTGCCGTTTCGTGGACGATGTGGGCTCCATCCAAAAGAAAAATGAATCCGAAGTGGTACTCGAACTCATAAACAGCTGGAGACCCGAAATTCAGTTTATCCAGGAAGAAGAAAAGAATGGAGACCCGAAATTCAGTTTATCCAGGAAGAAGAAAAGAATGGCGAGCTCCTTTTCCTAGACGTGCTGGTGAATCGACAAGGAAAGCTCCTCTCCTTCCAACCATACACCAAACCAACAGCTACAGATCGAGGGATTCCATTCGCATCGGGCCACCCACAGGCACAACTGCGATCGATTGTTAAACAGGAAATGAAAAGACTGGTCCGGAATTCGTCAAATCGAAAATTAGCTGAGCCACACCTGCTGAAAGCGAAAGAGAAATTCCTCAAACTCGGTTACCCAGGGAAGATCATCGACGAGGCGATAAAGGGAGCTATATACACGCAAGAAAAACGTGGAGAACATCAGAATGCAAAGCACGTCACACAGAGACAAGAAACATTCAGAATCGTCCTTATGTACGTTGCAGGAGTCACGGACTCCCTCAATGCCATAGTTAGAAGACAGAATTTCTCCAGCTACTCAAAAACCAGCGCAAACCTAAAATCTAGGCTGAAACCTCCACCAGACAGCAATCGCATTAGGGAAGAGGTGGCCTCACAACCGCAGAAAGTGGATCTTCATATTGAGGCCAAGAAGAAAAACACCAGTGCTGAGGTCAAGCGCCCCTAAAACACACGCAGTAAAGATAAGAAAGAAGATGATCGCGAAATGCCTCAAAAAGAGGAAAAAATCAAAGCTGGAGCTCAACCTAGCAGAAAACATATGGCTTCAGACTGCCCCTCAACACCCTGGGGCATCTACAAAGTACCATGTAAACAATGCAACATGGTCTACATTGGTCAGACAAGGAGAGGCATTAATTTACGCCTACTTGATCACATCACGACGTCAAGAACTCGAAAGCACACAAAAGGGGTGGGTAACCATTGTGACATCACACAATCGACTGGAGTGGCACACAAACATTGATCAAATCCAACTCAAAATTTGACCAGCATTTACATTTAAGAGCTCTTGAATCACTGGCAATCAAGGACCATGAAAACAAGGGAGTTAATCTTATGAATTTACAACCACCTTCACACCCTTCATCCATCATCTCGTAAACCCAAAACTCCCAAGAAAAACTCGCTCTCCAATGGCACAAATCCCTCCAGGTGACAACAGCGCTAGCTGAAAAAGATCAGTGGTCACGCGCACGATTTTCAAAAACAAACAACGACCGATCCGATGCAGTAGAGTGAACAGAACGCAGGAAGCCAGATGAAGATAGTCGGCGTTTGAACACATAACGGGTGTTTAATGACTATCGAAAATTTGCAGCAACGTAAATTAGTTGTGAGTCATTATTGACGTTATTATGAGTATTTTCATAAATCATGATCTGTTCATATTCTTCCGGCAAACCTCGAATCGTGAAAAGGCAGACTAGTTCTTCACTGACAGGAGAGCAACCAGCCATCTCAATCTCGTCGGCACATCGTTGTACCTTCAAGACGTATTCCTCCTCGTCTCGTGTGGGAGAAACCTGCATACAATGAGCTCCGTGAGTGCATCCAACCTACAAAGTCTCGACTTGGCAGCGTAGGTTTCCTCAAGTTGCGTCCAAATGTCTTTGGGATCCATAAACTTGTTTAATCTTTTTAAGTTCTTATTGTCTAAGGTCACCAGCATTATCCTCCTACATGTTGCTTTGTCTTCCTCAAATTTGTTCTTAACTGCAGGCTCAGTATCAGGATTAGGCTGAACAGCAGTACCATTAACAAATTTTAGCAATTTTCTCTTTTCTAAGGCGAATTCAAGCCTAATTCTACATGACTCGTGGTCATCTTCTTCGAATTGTGGCAGACCCTTGCTCTGGTACAAAGACTTCGTGTCGTCAATTGCAGCCATGATTCTTGCAAAAAAAAACTTCTCTAAAACGTCATGCCATAATCAATCGTCTGCAAGTTGATTTGTCCTTCCTCTAGAGAAAAACTCGTAAAAAACGTTATTTTCTACAAACTGGTCAAGCATATACACAATAATCCTTATTTGTAAACAAATTGTCCTTCTCTTCTTAATGATTGCGTGTAGAGAGGTATAAATCACTAAAAAAGTCGTTGTGTATATTGCAACAAAAAATTCTAAAAATTTTCAAACCCTGGAATATTCTCATCGTCTATGTGGTGGCCGCCATCTTTATTTTTTTTCCAAAATTTCTCGGAATTTATGTGGACAACTACGTAACGGTCCATTCTTTTGAGAAAAAAATTTGCGTCGTCAAATTTGCCTCATTAGTTTCGATGCTAGTATGTTTGGCGCCGATCCGGGGCTTCCCCGTTATTACTGCCGTTGCTGGGCCCGTAACCAAGAAATGTTGGAGTCTGTCATTTCTGAACAGAAGCAGAGTGGGCAGTACGTACTAGACAAGGAAAACTATTATGGGAGCAATCGACAGTTCTAACATACTGACATAGGCTTAGGCATTTACGGTTGCTCACCTCGTTGTTAGCGGCAGCCGGGCGACGGACTTCTGCTTGACCTTGAACGTTATGGCGTTAGGCCTAACACGCGGTGTTGGTCTTTTGAATCACCGCTGTCGCCGTTCTCCTCTCCGGCCGAATTATCGTGGTCGGGAAGGCCCCTTATGCATAAGGGTCTTGGTTCTTTGGCTTTCACTTTTATGAAGGTTATCTTGAGTGATCAGCATGTTGACCGCTCCCACAAGTCAACATACGTCCTCCGTCGTCTGCTGTCAGTCAGCAACTACAATGGCTGTTGGCCAAACCGGAAGTGCACCACGTAAACTTGTGACGCTCAATTCCAACAAAAAGCAACAGCCAAAAAGACCTTGAGATCATCGTTGACTCCCAGCTCTCATTCTCAACGCACATCAACTATGTGATCTCCAAAGCATACAAGGCACTGGCGATCATTAAAAGAAATTTCCAGTTCCCCGATAGAATAACCTTCCTCCGGCTCTACTGCGCGCTTGTACGCACTACTCTGGAATACGGCAACCAAGCCTGGTGGATTAAATACGAGGGTGATGCAGACAAAATCGAAAGGGTATAACGACTTGCTACCAAAGTCGTCAACGGACTACACGACTTAACACAGAGCGCCTGAAGGTGTTAGCACTACCAACTCTGCTTTACAGGAGATCAAGAGGGGACTTGATCTTTACCTATAAGTGCTTACTTGATTCAAGCAACATCGCAGCGACCTGGTTCACACTCAGTGAGGGCCAACCCACCAGGAACAACGGGAAAAAGCTTTTTCCAACAGCGATGAACCTCGCGGGTGCGCTAACTCTCCCTGCCATTCCGGGTTTGTTCCATATGGAACAGACTCCCCGCTGATGTGGTACAGGCACCTTCTGTCCTGTGCTTCAAAAGACGCCTAGATGTCTACTTGCCTGGTCTTAGACCCGTACCACTACAAGAAACCCCCCTCTCGAATGTCAATCCAGTAGCAGTCGCCACTTGGCCAGTAGACCATAGAAAGCACTCGCCATTTCACAATTTCTGCTCACCACATTCCAAATACATCCTGCACGATGCATGGTTTTTCTAATTTATGCATTTCCGAAATTGTAAAATTTTCTTTAACCCCAGTATCAATACAGACAAAGCAGTAACGTAGCCCTTAAAAATCTTAGCATAAGGCCATTAAAAAAAGAAAAGTTGGTTCTCAGGCCCTCCCGCACCGATTTTTTGACGGGAAATAAAAAGAAACGACGCGGCAAAAATAGCAGTTACAGAACAAAAATAGCCCAAATGAGAAATTGAAATATAAAATTACCATTCTTGTCGTTAAATAATTGTGTGAACACATGGTACGAAGCATTACAAGGCAGTATTATTTATTTTATCCAGACTAAAAAATATTTCTCCAAAATGTACGGAAAAATGGCGTCGAAAAATTGAAAAAAAAAATCTGCCCGCCCGCACAGATTTCTTGAGAAAAATGCCCGAGAACCAACTTTCTTTTTTTAAGTGGCCTAATGCTGCAAACCATTCGTCTATAACTTGTACGGTTCCCGAGATATGGCTCTTCCAGTGTCGTTGTCTATTGCTTGTCGCCATTTTGGTGAGTAAGGCTAAGTTCCAAGTTGCCAACGGCTGATTTGCATTCGCCAAATGGCGAATGGCGACCGACATTGGGGAAGGTTGATACAAGAACTGGTAAACTCCTTCCCAATGCCAAAAGCTATTAATCTTCCTGTTGGTGTAGCTTCAAGTTCAAGTTAAATACAACTGTTATTCCCATTTACTGTTTTTATTTCTTTAAATATAGCTAATTTGAGTTAACGAAATCCTTTCGTTTTTGAGGTTGCTTGTTTTTTTGTAGTGTTTACATGAGACAATCAAATGTTGTTATTTCACTGGCTAAGAAACCCTATTAGCTGTAAAGAGGCACAAGGAGCCGGCAAAGAAAACAAACCAACAATGCATGTCGTTTTCTCTGCCAACTACGGACAAACTCGTTGCACTAGTCGTCTCATCCGTTTCGGCTGTATAGAAGACTAATAACATGCTAACAGGCTATAGAAGCACATACAGCTAAAACCCCGCAAGTGGAAATAATAGACAAGTAGGCTCAGCTTGCATAAGGGAAACAAAGGTAAATGTAGGTCACACACGGTCAAATTTGGTATAAGGCAAATTGATCCTATGCTAACTATTCAGCAACTAGCCTACAGGCGCTCGGCATTACCCTGTGCTAACTAAGTACACCTTTCGCCAGGAGCGTTGTATTTAGAGGTGGACGCGGGTTGGGTCGGTTCCAAAAAAATAATTACTGCGGCCTGCGGGCAGGTGCAGTTCTAAAAAATTAAATTACGTGCGGGGTGAACCGCAGCTAAAATAAATAACCGCTGAGAACCGCATGTCGTATAAAAAACGAAACAATCGTGGCTATTATTGACTTTTTCCCTTGATTCCCTTCACCACTAGGTGAATGCAAAGTCAATTGAGGTAGAAAATGCAAGACCCCAAACAGAAGCTTCAGTGCGCCGTCAATAACAAATCAAACCGCACAAACAGCAAATGCACGCTTGAGGAGGAGGAAGGGACGCACACTGTTTAGACTTTTTTAAACTTATTTTTAACTAAAAAAAAAAAATAATAATCAACTAAAGAACAGCGTTTGTTGATTTATAACAATGCCTTCGTTTGGCCTTGTTTTGTTTCCAACATTTTTTTTTTCTTAATCAATGCCTTTGTTAGATATTTATTTAGCGGTTAAGTTCAGGTCGGGTCTTATTATAGCACACATGGGTGGTTCGGTTGTCAGTTCAGACCACAAAGAGCTGTCACACAATACTCTTGGTGTGCCCTCCTTTTTTTTTAAACTCGCCACTCTATACAGGGTGTCAGAAAAAGTCAATGTCATAACTTACACGGTATGTAGTACTCATCCAGACGAACAAAAAAGTCTATATAAACATAGGTCCGGAATCGACCGGTTTCCAAGATCCAGTAGGGATCGGCCGATATGACTTTTTACCGATACGATACGATACCGATGAAAGGTAAACCGATCCCATCCGATACGATGCGATACCGATACAGATGTCGATACCGATAATAATAACAAATCAAGACTAAAAGTTTATATTTTGTACAAAC
>JAHWFP010070211.1:0-17265 GCA_023313725.1 Lithobius niger | reverse complement strand
CAGGTCTTAACATGTAAATTTAAGGGAATCTTAAAAGCAACCTTAATACGAACCTTAAAATATTAGGCTTATTTTCAGAAAAATTCATCCTATTTTCTTTTCTTGTTCAAAAATACTTTTCAGCTTTTTTTGTTCAAGTCCATGCGTACCCTGTGAACGTACCCCTTCCCCCAAATTGTGGCCTTGCGAACGAACCATAACTAAACTACATGACAAAGAAAATAACGTTGACCAATTAATTAGCAACTTTGAGCAATCGTATTGGACGACTTTACCTTTACTGAGGTTTCTCATTTCTGTCTAAACGCTACACGTGTATTGTCGGCTAACTAAACCGTGCAGTTGTGGGGTGCCCGCTACGTAGTAAGATGAAATTGATGTTTATTAATTTTTTTTTGCTTATTGTGTATTTGCAATTCATTTGCAATAGATCGATAGACCGGGCTAAGTCAGGGTAATAGCATATTTGATCCGGCTCAGACTAGGTAAAAATTCAACCGGATAATACCAGGGTAATAATTATATGTTGAAAAATCATTTTTCTAGTTGCTGGCGAGGAAACTACGTGTAAATTTCTTGTATTCAGTTCCTGGATGCTCTGTGACCCTGGAGGAATCAAAACTCTCGGGATACGCCCAGCTTAGCTACCCATCTGCGGATGCGTAAAAGGAGTTAGGACGTCAGCCAACCATTCTCTTTTCCACCATCCTCTGGCCATGATGCACCGCCGCTGTTACTGTTTCATCTTTCATCTCTCGCCCTGAATAACACAACTTTCCAGAAGACCCCCAGCACGCACCCTCAAGATCTTTCGCTGCTTGAAGACTTCAAAAGATCATCGGCTCAATAAGAAGCCATCGCCCTCATCATTTTTCACCGATCGTTTGCTGAAGCTTTCACCGATTGAAGATCTTCAAAAGATAGCCTTCTCACGGAATTGCCGTATCATTGACTCGCATGAACTCGCAGCCCGACACTTATCTCCTGCCGCGAAAGAAGATTGATTCCGCTGTTTTCAGCAATCTTGCCGTCCGCCCACCGCCTCCTTCTCCCGGCAACTAATCAAGCAATCTTCCGTAAAACCATCGTGTGCAACCGCCAACCTCCATTGTCTCTGCAGCTATCAAGACCTCGCCCGTCGCTGTCCGCCCCCGCCATGCATAGTCACCTTTTTAACCGACTCCGAACGTCCATCAACCCGCTGCTCCACGCGCTTCCCGACTCGACTCTGAATTTGCCGGGATGGCCACCAGTTTCCCGCCCACGGCATGACCTCCTTCAGCTGTTTTCATCGTCTCGCTGAACGTCACACACCCGAAGACTGGATGATGCTTCGTTGTCTTTCTTCCAAAGTTCTTCATCCCGGGGTTTCTAACTCTCCATCACTCCCCGTTTTGATAACCCACCTGCAAGGGCACTTCCGCTGACACACAAGATCCACTGCTCCCTGAATCCTTTCCGCGATCCTCGCACCAGATTTCATTGTACGAAGACTCGGTTTTGTGCTTAAGTAATCGTCTTCTTTCCCTTTTTCCATTCTTTACGCCTTTCTATCTTTTCCTTTCTTTCCGCCTGTTTAACGGTGGTTTGGAAATCTCTTCTCCTCTCCCCTCTCCAAACGCTGATTTCGCTGCCCGTCTCAGAACACCCCAGTTATATCATGTGGACCACAGCTCCACATCGCCTCGTACTCGTGCTGGCACCGTCTCGGCACCACCCTCATACTCGCGTCTCGCCTTCATTGTGCAACGGTTGCCTACATTTTTCCCGCTTCTTCTCGCTCTCTTGCATTCCTGTGCTGCAATTGTGTCAAAAATAAAATGTCGCGACCCTCACACAGCTTGCCAATCTCATTGTGAATGTGATTACAATCTTGATCCCTGTTCAATTTGCCTATCCATGAATCCACAAAAGCACTGGCCTTTCATTGTCAAGAAAAACAAAGAAGGCAAAACCAGACTGGAACAAATGGAAAAGAAAAGGGACCATCTTCTCTCCCAGACTCGTGCATCCAATCCAAAATCTTCATCCACCACCCCCGTTTGTCCTCGTCCACCCCAATCCAAGTCCTCATCGAGCTCTTGCTCATCTTGCTCCTTTTCCTCGGCAGCACCGGTGGACAAACCATCAATACCGCGTATCCCGGCCGGACATCCAGCTCCCCTGCCCCCCCCCCCTTTTCACTCGTCACCATGAGTCCTTCGCCTTCGTCGGACTCTTACCTCTTTTTTTGCGAAGAAGAGAAATCGGCTTCTGTTTCCAATTGCACAACCTCTTCAACTTCCGTTCCTCAATCACTCGTGTCTTCAGCCTCGGCTCCGCCCGCTGCTCCATCTTTTCCTTCGATGTCCATTTCTTCATCGGTCGACGCCTCTACTTCCGCTCCAGTTAATTCTTCCGGGCCTTCACCGTCCACTTTTCGCCCCGGTATAGCCAAGTTCAAGCCTTTCTCACCCGACTTCAATGTTAAGGTACTACGGGGCATGTTAAAATCAAAACTTCATCTTTCCTCCGACGGTCTGAAACGTTTAGAGAAAAATGCTTTTCCGTCGCATCCCGCTTCCACCGTCTGAACACCAACCTCACCAACGCAAAGAAAATCATTAAGCCCTAAACTTAACATCCAAAATTTAACGGCCAGCAACAACAAACTCCGCGTGCATCTTCATCTTGCTGACACTCACATGCGCAAGACGTTGCCACTCCCAAAATCTGGCACATTAGGAAGAAGACCTGTCCTCCCTTCGGCTGTGAGGAGGCCCTTCAAAATGCACAGGCCTCAGCCCCCACGCAAAGTATTCCCGCCTAAATAAACCAACCCGTCGGCTTCTCAAGTCGCTTCTGATCAAGCTACTTCAGCGACCATACAACTCGCACCCAGTGTCTCACCCTTTCAAATTCGGCCTAACCCCCGTACGAAGATGAAAACAAGGTAACCTCAATTTCTCTTTTGGACAGAATGGCCCACTTGAACATTGCACAGGAATGGATTCATGCGAACGCGGCCATGCCACCAGAGGAATACATCGCCCGCCAAATCTGGAAATTTGACAATGTGGACGTTTTTCTTTCCTGCCTGGAGGAATTGAAGAAACTGTCCCTAGTGAAAACCTGCAAACTGCTTTGCATCGATTGCTGTTCCAAGGCAAAGGGCTATGCCTTCACCTTTTCTAACAGACCTTAATCAAAATGCTGCCAGTACTCCACCATCCAGTGGGAACAGGTGGCCCAGGTCTGTCTGTAAGATTTGCCACAATCCATAGTGTATGGAATTAGCAACATAAATTGGCAAAAAAGGGCACTTCCGGCTACCAGTACCAAAGTTTGCATAAAAGTTATTTATGTATTGAATGTTGAAAATCTGCCGGGAGACACTCCCACAAACCCTCAGAACACCCTATTATGACGTCATCAAAATGGCCACCATGCTGCGCTACACTAATACTTTTAAACAGTGATATCTCGTGAACCAAGCATCCGATTTTAATGTTCAAAAAAAGGTTAGAAAGGGCGTTTAATGCCCTTTCGTTAATGTCTTATGCATTTTCATTGTATGTGTGACGGTTTTTATTTTATCTGCGTAGGAACACAAAAAAGGGCAAAATATTTCAAGAAACGCATATACCCGGGTTATTGTATGCTATCATTGAAACAACTGGTCAAATTTAATGGTCTTTAAGAAAAGTCTTAAACACTTTTTAATTATCTGTAGTGGGTTGTATTTATTTTGCATAAGAATGGATACCAAGAAAGTGCGTCATAAACAGAACAATTGTAAGTATCGTATTATAAACTTGAACAAATATACACGTTGCCAAACCTTTTGTTCATTAAATAACTAGTTTTAGTTTCATATTACCATTATTCTTTATTTCGAAAGTGGAAACTCTAAATTGGATTGGACTAGCCTAATTTCACATTCATACCTAATTCATGTTTTCTTTGATATCAGGAAATGTATAAAGAAAACTTCTAATGGCTTTTAAAAGAGATATTAAGTTACTTGTTGAAAGCTTTATCCTACCAGATATCAACTGGGACAGAGGCATTCTTTGCCAAACTGTATCTCAAGATCCGCTTGTATAACCTACAGATGATGGATACAAATCATTAGTTGAAAATTTACAAGAGTACACCGTGTTTAGCTCCATTCCTTCCAACCTACGAATTGAAAACTTGCTTCAGACTTTGATAACATCCAATGCCAAGTACCACAAATTGTGTCGTCCACGCTTTAATAGCCAACAAATTAAGACACTCTCCAAAAAAAGAAAAACTGAAGTTGAAACTGACAATGCATCAGTAGATCAATCAACCGGAACAGAGGATTGTTTAGACGATGATGTGTCCTCTACTATGCCTAGTAGCTGCAGTGGAGAACGCAGAACACGATCATTGAGTACCATGGTTGACATCAAGTTAACATGCATCTTCTGTGAGGAGGGAGAGGAAAGTGAAAAACTGGTGTCAGCTTTAACACTTGGAATTGGTTCAACTATTAAAAAGAACGCAGTAGCTCTTCAAGATGAGAAACTTCTTAGAAAACTATCCACTATAGATCTCATTGCTTTGGAAGCAAAATATCACAAATACTGCTACATAAGTTTTTAACAAAAGAAGTTTAAACGGAGCTAGTCAGAAACCTTCTTACAATTCGTCTTCAGTTGCTTATGGCTCTGTCCGTAGTGAGCTTGTAACATACATTCAAGATACCTATTTATACAGTCAAATAGCTCCGGTTTTTCGTTTAAAGAATCTTGTTAACTTTATGCAAGAAAAACTGCAAGAATTAGGGTTTCCAGGAGAATATATAAAACATAGCCTATTGAAAGAATAGTTGATAGCCTTTATACCAGGTTTACGTGAAGATAAAGTAGGTAGAGAAATTGTCCTTTCTTTTGAGGTGATGTCCACACTGCAATCCATGATGCTTGTGAAAATAACTCTGAGTGATGGTATTTGTTTAGCCAGGGCAGCCAGAATTCTACGAGAAGATATGTTTGCAGACTATCCTAAATTTGAAGGATCTGTTGACGGAGCATTTGCTGGTAAAACCACCGTTTCTCAGAAATCCCAGTTGTTCTTTCAAATGCTTTTAGAGGGCCCTACCACACGAAAACATCTGACTGTTGAGGAAGAAACAGACGAAGACCAGAATAATATTCCATGTGTGCAGCTGTAGGCATTGCTCAACTAGTGAGATTTACTAGCGTAAAAAGAGTAAGAAAGCAGGCCATAAATCCAACACGGCACCCACTTCAATGAGAAACGCCTTTACCGCTATACATTGGGCTTTTGCTGCATAATCATAATGATAGACAAGCTCTTTCAGCTTGGGTTAAGTGTACAAGAGAGTGCAACATGTGATAAACTCTGTTACGAGTTCTGTATGTGAGCACTTCCATTAGCTAGGAGGTGTAGTTTGTCCACCGAATGCCGTTCACGAGCTTTTTACATGTGCTGCTATTGACAACGTGGATCACAACACTTCATCTAATACATCTGTTGAGTCTTTCCATGGTACCACTATATCACTAATACAGTTCCATTCAATAACGAGACTGTTACAACTCATCTAAATTTGGCAGCAACAGATGGGAGTTCAATTTCAGTCTACCTGAATCCTAAACTACACTTCCTCCAACACCAAAACCCAAAAGTGAAGTTCCAATGCAAACAATAAATTATGTCATTGAACCAACACGCTATGGTGAAATATCGCCAGAATCACAAGAATGGGTTAACGCAAAAAGAACCTTTGGTGAATGTGAAGAAATCATCCCATGGGCAGTATACTATTCCCGAAAAGAATGCAAAAGCCAAGATAGAGAGAAGGTAAAATGTAAATGTATTTTGCTTCCAGTACTAAAACAGGATGTAAACTCACCTTCAGTGGTCAGGCATGCAATGAATATTGTAACCACAATCTACACAAGATCAATCCCGAATAGTGTCCAGTCATAACAGCTGATCAACCTGTTTATGCTTTGTTAAAGTCGCTACTATGGATGATGCCAGGTTATTATGGAGAAGACAATGTTTATCATGCTAGGAGGACTTCATATTGAAATGGCGGTTGTTTCTGCCATTGGGACATGGCTGGAAGGCAGTGGGTGGACTGATAATTTTGTAGAAGCTGGAATACAACATCTGGTATAGGGCAGAAGGTATTCTTAAATCGTCACATGTCAAGAGAAGTCGGTGTGCTCATGAAGTCACTGTAGAGGCTCTTCAGGTCCTCCTAGAACGTGCATATCAAAACAGATGTGATGACCAAGATGAAAGTATTTCAGACTGGAGTAAAAGACGAAAAGTAAAATCGCCTCAGTTTAAATACTGGACGACAACGATGTACCTGGAATTGCTACTTTTGGAGTTTGTTCGTAGCATACGTCAAGGCAATTTCATTGCGTTTGTTACATCAATAGAAAATATTTGTCCTTGGATGTTTTCTCTCGACCACGTAAACTATGCACGCTGGCTGCCTGTTTATTTACACAACTTAAAGCAATTTCCAGAATTTCACCCACATGTTTATCGTGAATTTGAAAAAGGAAACTTCTCTGGCAGCAAAACGACAAGAAGCTTTTCTAGAATGGCTAATGATCAAATTCACGATCAAAACAATAAACTGATGAAGATGAGTACATCGACTTTGTCACTTCTGAGTCGCGAAAAAGGACTTCATAACTGTATGATAGGAAGCCCGGAAATATCTCGAATGGTTACAGAGTATGAGGATGTTAAAAACCTAAATGATGACACCAATTCAGACAAACATCACGAAGACATCAAAGGTTTTGCAAAAAGATTTCAAAAAGATGTAACTAATCTTGTCAAAGTATTTGAGGAACATGGTAATCCTTTTATGGATGAGGAGCTAACTACAGTGAACAGCAGTCGCATAATTATGATAGAAGATGCTCAGTCATCTGTCATGGAAGCCTATGAAAAAGGAAAAGGTCAATTTGAAACCTATGTAAAGGATCGTTTGATGTTACTGAAGTCTTCCATTCATCCCGTTATCACACGCAACAACTTCACTCTCATGAGCCAAAAGAGAATTTCTGTAAAATCAAAGATAAACAAAAAATTGTAGATTTACGTACGGGACAGCAACCTCTTCCGTAAACTCTACATTGCTAGTCAAACCAGACAAGGAGATGTTAAAGAATTTTTTACCTTATGGGAATAGCTCTTGCCCTCTTCCATTTCTGAACTTGGAAAATTGAGGAAGCCACCAAAGAAATCTGATATAGTTACTAATATTATGTAGTCTTGCAAATTGGCTGAAGAGGCATTTCTTGAGCCTGAAGTATCCACACTTATCATTGACGGAGCTGCACTTATGCATATGTTGGCACCACAAACTAGCAGAACATTCCAACAGTACTGTGACTGTGTTGTTCAGCCCTACATTCAAATGAGGCTAAGCACTCTGGATAGGGTAGATATTGTGTTTGATCAATGCTTAGAAGGAAGTCAAAGACTGATACTAGACAGTCAAGGGATGCGGGAACCAGGGTAGATGTGAAATCTAGTATTTTGATACCTAAGAATTTCAACAAGTTCTTATCACATGACAAAAACAAAAACGAACCTTTCGGATTTTTGGCCAGAAATCTAGTGACACTGAAAATCCCCGATGGGAAACTAGTTTTGTGTACCTACAGAGACACTGTGATAAGCTCTAAGAACGTCAACATATCTTCACTTGCCCCGACTTTTCACGAAGAAGCCAATGCTCGTCTACTACTTCATGCATGTCATGCCAATAGTAATGGGCATTCTAATATCACAGTAAAAACAGTAGATTCTGATGTTGCAGTTATTACGGTATATGCTTTCAATACACCTGAGTAATGTTGAAGAACTGTGGGTTATCCATATACTGACCGAGAGACTTCCAGCAGGAGTTTCAGATCTACTTCCATTCTTCCATTCCTTCACAGGAGCAGACACCATGTCAAGTTTTGCGGGTATTGGCAAGATTAATGCATGGAAAACATGGATGTCCTATATAGAGGTTGATAAAGCTTTTGAGGAGTCTTCGACCATGAAACAAAATGTCTCGTACGATAGTAACATCTTTTTAACATTTCAACGTTCTGTTGTCTTGATGTACCATGCTGCAAGTCCTGCAGAAAATGTAAATGAATCAAGAAGACTTCTTTTCATCCAGCATAATAGGCCAATAGAGAAGATACCACCTACTTCTGACGCCCTATTCTATCATCTCAAAAGAGCTATGCTACAATGCTTCGTGTGAAGAAACTGTCTCAAACACACAGTAGACCCTCAAGATCCAGGCCACTGGGGATAGAAGAAAAAGGGGGAATCTATGAGCCTGTTTGGACTTCAAAGCCAGATGTCACAATGGTAACACTTCAAGAACTAGTCGCATGCAAATGCAAACAGAGATGTACAAGATGCCGATGTGTGAAAACAGGACCACGTTGCACTTTACTTTGCACGTGAGGGACAGTGCTCTACAGCAAATAAAAGCTGCAGCAATTGAAATTTCATAGTTTATACCCATTTATAACTGATTGTGGGTAACCCACATGTACGTGAAGTAGCATCTTATAAATTACACGAATTTTCAGAAACACCCCATTTTTCACCCATACACACTTTTCTTTTAGTTGACGCTCTGTCTTGGTGTCCACTTTTACGCACACAAAATGAAACCTGCTGCAGATAATTAAAAGTGC
Organism: Lithobius niger; assembly: GCA_023313725.1. NCBI lineage: Eukaryota > Metazoa > Arthropoda > Chilopoda > Lithobiomorpha > Lithobiidae > Lithobius > Lithobius niger. The sequence goes on along the minus strand of JAHWFP010070211.1, from coordinate 8,551 downwards.
CTGAGACCTTTCTTAAATACCGTTAAATTTGAGCAATTGTTTCAGTGATAACATGTAATAACCCTGGTACATGCGTTTCGTAAAAGATTTTTCGCCTTTTTTGTGTTCCTACGCAGATAAAATAAAAACCGTCACACTTACAATAAAAATTTGTAAGACATTTACGAAAGGGCATTAAACGCCCTTTCTAACCTTTTTTTGAACATTAAAATCGGATGCCTGGTTCCCGAGATATCACTGTTTAAAGGTATTAGTGTAGCGCAGCATGGCGGCCATTTTGATGACGTCATAATAGGGTGTTCTGAGGGTTTGTGGGAGTGTCTCCCGGCAGATTTTCAACATTCAATACATAAATAATTTTCATGCAAACTTTGGTACTGGTAGCCGGAAGTGCCCTTTTTTGCAACTATTCCATAGACTACCAGTGCCACTTCCACCTGAAACTGTGTGGGTCACCCGTTCCAAAAGTTTCCCACCCCGCTTCTTCCCGGTCTTTTCGGCCTCCGAAGGGAAACTCTCACAAAAAAAAAATCACTCTTTTCTGGCAAACACAAAAACTCAATTTCACGCACCTTCCTACTAAATTATTTGGCGCTTCCTGCCCATCTTCAGTCCTCCGACCGAACACCTTCAAAGCCAACTCAACACTGGGTCTTTTCACCCCACTGAAGCTCTGAACATTCCGACACACTCTAATCTGTTCTCCACACCAGTCAAACATCCATTCAGCTGGTGTGCTCTCGACTTTGACTTGCAATCCTCTCACCGCCTGGGTCCAATCTGCAACTCTCAAGCCCGCAGCCTTCTCTGGACGCATCAACGAAAACAACTCATCAACCTCAAGTGGGACCAATCTTTCAATCATTTTAAGTTATGAATCTTCAGTCCTCTTTTACTTCAGTTCAACCATAAACATTAACCTTATCTCCTCTGAAACATCCACCCCATTCAAACAGCCTTTGTACGTAAAAGTCTACAGAGGCTTTTTGTCCAGGGGAAATCAGTCCGCATCCCATTAGAACCCGTCATGTGGTGTCTGCTGCCATAAATGACGACGTCAACTGTAAATGCAAAAATTTACAGGTAGTGGATATTTTCAAAACGGCAACTAGAAAGCCCAATTTTTCCGGGGAGGTCAAAATTGGTTTCTATTACCTAAATAAAAATACACACTACCTGTACCCACCCAACCTCCCCTCTTGAGTCACCACCATGACAGATCGAGACAAAAAGATGGCTGGCAAACGCCGTAACACCATTTAAGGGGGTTCTGTGCTTGCACATGCGCAGACGCGTTGCGGGACTGGGCAGATCTAAGGAACTTTAATCCTGCAGGGTAAACAGAATTGCAGGAACTGAATGCAAAAATTTACAGGTAGTGTATATTTTCGTCTAGGCAGTTTTGACATACCCGAAAAAATTGGGCTTTATTTATACATTTGATGAATAAATGAGACTGGTTGTGGATTACACAATTGTGTTAAAAGTTGAGTTAAAAGTAGGAGGGCAGACTAGACTGAAAGTTTAAAAAAAATAATGGAACAATTGAAAGAAAGATTTATCAAATGGTGGGTTTTATCTCCTTATTTTTCGTTATCTGCACCTCCCCCACCGACCCCTACCAGTCCATGCTTTAGAAATAAAAAAAAAAACAACCTAGCTTACGTCATTGTTTGGTGACATACAGCATATTAAAAAAATAATAGCAGGACTTGACCGAAACAAATTACTGTATACTCCTAGCTTATAAGTTAATATCCCAAACAATGCTCGGTGCAAACTGCAAAACATTTACTAGCTGGATTGGGTTCAGCAGAGCCGGCTCAAGGGGCAAGCGAGCAACGCGGCCGCGTAGGGCCCCATAATTAAAGGGGCCCCGCGCAGGAGTGGGAGCACTCATCCACTATAGCGAGAAGGCAGATTATGGATTGAAAATTCTTTATATTATTGCGTCAATTTAAAGAAAACCGGGGAGAATCTGTGCTATTGCTTTGAAACTTAGGGAATGATGTGGGTTAATTGGTCGAAGCGTTACGCGACCCAAAACCGAAACTAATGGTACTTGCAGCAGGCAATTTCGCCGTCAGTTGGCAGTTTGATAGGAAATGAGAAACGCGAAACGGTGAAATGGATATCCCCCCCCCCATGTTTTTCCCTTCTCTACCTTGTTTCTTTTTTTTCTTTTACTTTTCTTTCCCCCTTTTGGAAGTATGTTTCGTTTTGTTTCTTTGTATGTTTTTGTTTGCTGTTATAGTTAGTAACAATTTTTCTATTTTTTTCCCGTTTTCGTGACTGTAGTTAGTCTTTTTGCAACTTTATTTACTGTTTTTGTGGTTTACATTGTTTTTTGTAAGACAAACAAAAAGTAAAATGGATATTGGCCCGGACCGTATGAAAAATGAGTGTTTAATGAATCTAATTGGACACAAATGAACAGATCGGGGAAAAAATGCTTTTAATGTTGCACTTATGAACATGGGGGCCCCAGTTACTGAATCCGCGTAGGGCCCCAAATTGTCTTGAGCCGGCCCTGGGGTTCAGTAAACCCTAATTAAAGACCTTACTGCTGAAAATATTTTGCCAATATTTCTAGTTTACAATGCTTCATGTTTCTGTTCTTTCATTTCAGAACATGGAGTTTATTAAGGTTTGGCATGTTTTAGCTGTTTGGATCTGTTGGCTGGGTACAAGTTTTGCTCACCAAAATGTAGGATACGGTCAGCCTCAACAACAGCAGCAACATATGCACGGTCACCAACAGCAGCCAACAGGACAACCACAATTTCAACAAGGCCATGGTATACCGCAACAGGCAGGTGGTAATCCTAACATGTTCGACAAAGCTCAAGTTCAGGATCGGGAGTGAGTATCATTTTGCTTGTTGTATGTGTTCGTGTCTTGGAAATGGAACTTATTAGGCTACTGTTGTTGCTTTTCTTTACATAGCCTACATTTTCTAGCACCACCACGATTTGGTTTGTAATTATTGGTTATAAAAATGCAATATAATGTTTAGAAAGATTCTTATTTTGATGTAGACTGTTAGTAAAGGCTAGGTCTCCCTTGTGAAAGTCGAAATTTCCATGCTATCTCCGCCGTCTTTCAATATTTTCCATTCCGATTTGGTACACATGCTTTGTTGGGCTTGGTCAGCAAGTGTTCCAACATTTATTAATATCCGATTTGTCACATCGAAGATCTGGACTTGATCTGGAATTGTGATTTTTTATTTTTGGCTTAGTATACTTCTTCTTTGGGCTCGTTTGTACAGTTCACTCACAGACTAAACCATTTATCCTAGAAAGATAGTTTCTATATGTCATGAAAACATGCATTACCTAACTTTGTTAGCAGTTCCTTCCATTTGAACCCTAAAAAAGAAGTTGGCTTGCCTGCCATGCTTTCAGCCCCCATCTATTGTGCATGAGCCGGTCCCCTCTCATTGCGCATGTGCGCAGGCCTCTATTATGTATAAGGACGTTGTCCCAAGTTGGGCTTCATTCTTTCTTCCTAGGGCCACGACGTGTGATTCTCTTTTGAACTCTACTCTGCGTTCTGGCTGTTACCACTATGCCAGAAACTAAAGGATCCGACTCACGGATTCCTATGGACTGTCCGATTATCATCGCCTCTCCGGATTCTTCCGCTCTATCTGCTTTCCGATCCAAGGTTCCGGATCCTCATACTGGTTTCCATTCTTCAAGTTTTTCGTCTGGACTCTACACGGATTTCTCCTTGAGTACCCTCAAGGGACCCCGACCTTCAGTCAAGACAGGGTGACACCGGATTCCTCGGCCCACCACCTAGACGAAGCTGACGCTGTTCCTTCGCTAGACTTTCTCGAATTCACCTGAATCGCCTGCATCTCATTACCTCGGCTTCCCTGAGCCTTTTTCCTTGACTACTACTTCGGTCGCCAGTTTACGGACTCTCACCCTCGTTGTAGCGGCCGAAGCTACGACTGTAGAGGTGCTTGTAGCCTCGCCGACATCAAGATGGTTTTGATCTTTAAATTACTTGTCTGGGTGGCCATTTTTACTTTCCAGGAAACAGCACACTTGAACTACTGGAAATATGGCATAATGGCTGCGATTACATTGAGAGTCAATCGATTCTCATTCCAAAGCAGACGACATCATTTACGCACCTCTCAAAACAGCGAAAATTGTAAACTGGTTTTCGCTGTTTTGAGAGGTGCGTAAATGATGTCGTCTGCTTTGGAATTGAACTACTGGCCCATTGTGAGTAATAATAGCGTCATGGTCCTAACTTCGTAGGCTAACTAATAATCTTAAAGGGGGGTATTCGCTGCCACCAGGTGGGTGTTGTTAATTGCAGTCCTGAGTTTAAATAATAAGTACTTTTCAAATTAATTAACTCTAACAATTAATCGCACTAGCAAACAACCGAGGTTTCACAAACTCTTGGTTTTATTAAAACGCAGATAAAATATAAACAAGTATTACATTTCGTCAAACTAGCGTTTACAAGAAGGCTTTAAGTAAAAGCAACGAAAATTTTACAATAAAAATTCAACAGGAATTTCATTAAATTCACAAGAACTTCGCAAAGTTTCGATTTACAATTTCGATTAGAAAATGTTTGTTTGGGAACTATCCAGAACCCTCTATTAAGTGCAAACCACGGGAATTACACAAAATAGTCCAAGACTATGTTTCTTTAGTCCGACATAAGATCAAATCTACAAGTTTTAAGATTTTGTTTCAATTGTGCGACAAAAGATTAAATCTACTGATCGAAAAACGCTTACATGAGTTTGGGACAACTGGCTGTCGAAGTCTCTGCTTCTGCAAACCTAATTGGTTTAAGTGATTATTTTAGTGTTTAGATTAAGTTCATAAAATAAACACGGTAAAATAAAAGCTGGTTTTTAGGAAGGGACCATGAACCCTGACATTATGGGGGTGGGGGACCAGAAATGCCGAAAGCGTCACCTCCCATAAATCTCAATGCTTAGGTTAGAATTAAGTTTAGTACTATAAATTTCGAATTCTAAGTCCAAAAGTTTAAACTTTCTAAGTTAATGCTAGTATATACGAACCACTACCTTTGCCCGGCATGGCAACAATCGGACAGGAAACATCTCTGTTACCGACTGGCGTAGCTACCTCTGGCTTGAGATCTGTTAAGCGTGTGCTGAGGAGTGAGGGGAGCTGGGGCTTTTTATGCTAGCAGGTCGGATTCTCACGACCAAAGCGTGGACGCCGAGGAGAGCTGCGGGGATCTGATTGGTGGAGGGTCAGGAGAACAATGGAAAAGTCGGCAGACTAGCAAAGGTTTTTTGAGCCGAGCTGTTTGGAGTGACTGGAGCATGGGAAAACAGGCCAATTTGAGTGCAATACAAAGGAACATTCGGATTTGGCCAATGCACTATTATAAAATAAAAATAAATGGATTTAAAAGCTTGTAGTGTGGCTTGTGCAATGAAGAAATCACTGCTGCCAAATTAAACAAGCATTTTAAATGGAAAACAACGATGTTACACATCGCTACTAAGGGGGGGGGGGGAGAGGGACTTGGAGTATTGTTCAAACTCTACATTTATAACAGAAGGAGTTTGCTCAGATCTATTTGCATTGTATTAAATAGAAGAAATGCCAGTTTTGTTTACTTTGGGAATGGTAGCTACAGTCGGAGTGCACAAGATTTTTATTTACAATAACAAGAAAAAAACATGTCCGGTAAAATTCGTAGCAACTGTTGCCTTAAGCTCCGGTAGTGGTGATGGCAAAAGATTACTTTAAAATATTATAAAAAGAAAAGGTTAAATGTACCAGCTTGGTTTAACAAAATGCTACAACGCATTTAAGTGATTTGAGCAGATTATTTGCAGACGCAGATAATTGGCTTTGTTGGATGGAAATTTCTCAAATACATTCAAAATTATCACTTAAATATACTTAAGAAATATCAAACAAAGCCTGTCTGTACATTCAAATGAGGTTAAGTAAAAACACTAAGCTAATGTATTTGGCGTTATGCCGAATGGAAATAAAAGAAAAATAAGTACAATTTTTACAAGTGTTGAATAATGGAGGCTGGCGCTTGCGTGCACTACGGCTCGGTTTGGTGAAGTTTTCAAATGGTTGCTGCGGCTGAACGGAGACGAAATTTAGGGATCTGTTCCCGTGGAATTAAAGATAAAGTTCTTGCCTATTAAGGGTTGAAAGTTTCAGCCGAATTGGTCCATTATTCGTGGAGTTACAGATAACCAAAGTTGGTGTTCTCATAGCGCTGTGAGCGCAGAGAAAAAAAAACTGTTCGTTGCCGTAAACGAAATTATCCCTCAGTTTTTTTATGTTTTGAGTCGAGGTCGCCTCTCAAATCAAGTGAAGAACCCTGCCTTCTTTACATCGTCGATCACCTCTCCGGCCTCCGGTTTCGCCTACAGAAGACTCCGGATTATCAGCAAGCAGATTCCCAGAGTCGCCACAGATTTCCAGCACTCGTCTGCCTGTTCCGTTTCCTCGCTCCCGGAATCCTTCGGCAGCAGCCTCTTCACCCGGATGCAACCCTTGTATTCCACTCATGGATTGCTGTTTCCCTGGTCCGACATTCAAGCAAGATGTTCTTCTGGCAGTCTCCGGCATCCCCACAACTCTCGGAGTCTTCCTCTCCTCGCCCTCTTTGCGCCGAACTAGCCATACTTCATCATCCCCTACGGCGGAGTCTCCTAGCCGAGGTCCCTACGCTGCGATTCCTGACCACCATTTACCGGATTTTCTATAATTAGTTCCGAAGTCGCCGGCTTCCGTCTGTGGCATCCGGATTACTATCTCCAGCATCACACGGATTGTTTCCTCTCGACCTTCGACTTCCTCAGCATCATCCTTTAGCCACAAGTCCGGAACTCCAAGAATTTCCTGTACGGAATCCTTGTCAACTCCGTCCTTCGGACACTCCCCTACAGGGATTGCTCCTTCTTATTCCTTACGGATCAGCTCACCATCAGGAAAGTTGTCCCTATAATCAAGTAAAGACCTAGAGTTTCCAATCACTAAACCGGGGAACACCGACACGGTTTCCAAGCACCTTTTCTAGCAAGACCACCCCTGCCATGGGTTCCTGGCACTTAGCTTTCACCCTTCGAATTCCCGTACTCAGGTATTCCACCCAATTGCTGGACATCCCTTTTCTTTGCTACACCCTTGGTCTCAGCTGACCAAGCCAAAAAAAAAAAAAAAACGAACAACAACACTTTCAATATACAAGAAGGCAGGAAGACACAAGACAAACACAGAAGATCGACGAAGCTCCACAATCAACCGCCGTAATGACACACTCGGAATACTGTCACAATTCTGATCATTTTTTGACACCAAGCCAGACAAGTTTCAAGATGAATAGTTGTCAAATCACCTCCCCCATGACAACAGCGTCGCCAGACGATACTAAATTTCCTATAAGGATGTTTCTCCGTGGCCAATCTTTTCACCCGGCCGACCTTCCCTTCAGCCTCCGTTTTTTCCTACAGAAAAAAACCAGGGGGGGGGGGTCACTCTAGGACACCCAACACTTTGAAAAGAATTCAGAATAAGGACTCCGGCTCTGGCATCCCTCCATAATCTACACCAAGTTCACTCACGGATTCCACTTCCAGAAAACACCTACATTATTCTTACCAGACACCACGTGAACGTCGCATCACTACTACCTGTGGACTCCGGGCAACAACAATTCGAGCATCTGTCTAAGAACGATACCAAGCTCACTCACGGATTCCTTCCCCAGGAATACGTCTAACGCTTCCTCCAGTCTCCACAGCAAGGTGTTGCTATACCACTTTCCATTGCATAATGGTCGCTTCTCACCTCTATCAACACGGGAATTTTGAATTTGGCCGTTGAACACCGCACACAGTGCTTGCTGCTAGCATCATGGCGGACCAGTCTGACAACACCTCCGCAAGTTCTCCAACACAAGACCAAGACCCAGAAATTTCTTCCCCAGTAAAGGGACATGTTGGACCTTTTCCTGACCCCGTGCGATGTCCCTGCTTAGAATTTGTGCGTGAAAAATGGCATCTGGATCCACACCCATGCTGCCAACGTTACCGTACCTGCAATTGGTACACAAGAAAGTGAGCTTTTGCGCCACCATCACGAAAACCGAGTAGAAGGTGATTCTCTGTCGACACAAGAAAACTCGTCAACAAAATTTGAAGCGTGCCCTATACAAATCCTCCGGCAACACCGATATCTCCTCAACCGGCACCAGTGATTCCAAACCCGCTCATAAAGTGACTTTTGCTGACTCTGGCCTTGTCGAATCCTCACAAGACTCTTCTACACACACTTGTGCCTTGCAGCCTCCTGTATCTCGTACCGAAGAGGATACCTGCACTCCATCTTCAACTTCTTGCAAGCGACTGAAGTCGACTATCTGCCTCCCCACCAAGAATCGTTCAACACCCCTTCCAGATTCTTCATGACCACGGTCTTCTTCCACAGATCTTCTTCCTATCCTTCCTTCGACAGGCTCCCAATCCAAACCCGCAATAACACTATGGCTTCCTTTGCTTGATGAAGTA
>JAHWFP010070208.1:26588-48907 GCA_023313725.1 Lithobius niger | reverse complement strand
ATCCGTATTTATTTAATACTTATAGATTCATATTTGGCTTTCCGTCCTATTTAATTCTGACAAAGACTCAGACTCATATTACCTTCTCATATAAACTATCGGTCCTTGACACTGGCGTTATGGCTATTTAAAATGCTGGGGAAAAGAATTGGACCTTATCAAGTTGGACAATGCAAATTTGATATTTTCCGAAAATAAAATTTGTTCAGGATTCCCGTCAAGGTTTTTGGCCATGTGAAGTCGTGATATCACCCACCAAGCTCTTTAGAGAAGTTCTTTCGCCTATTAACTTTGCCAAGCTCATTCGTCAAACCTTCAGATGTTAAAAGAAATGCTTGAGAATTGCACAGTGTCCAATACTCGGCAGGATTAACTTTTTGAAAGAGGCTGGATTTTGATATCGCGACTTCAAACGGCCAAAAAAGGTTGGTGGGAATCCTTAACTAGAATTGTTTTGATCATTAAATTCAGACGCAAACCTATTTCCGTTGCCATTTAGACTGCATTTACGCCTGAACAAAATCAGAAATACTCGTGTTTCTGCAGAATTCACTTGATAGTTTCAAGAGCTCACTATTGTGTTCTGGCAAAAATCAACGGGTTGATTCGTTCAGCAAAAGAAAGTCGCATGTTGCTTATTAACCGACGACAAGAACCATATGCGTTTGGTATAAGTCATAGTGAGCACAACACACAAACACAAGAACGTTTTAATTAATACGAGTTAGCTTGACGTTTTAACCGTGGTATAAATCATTTATTGGTGATAAACGAGCAGTAATCTAATTTTAACCCATGGCTGCGATTACAGCCCAAGTTTCTTGGGTTGCTATGGATAGTGAACTTTCAATCCTATGTTGCAAGAATGAATAGGCCTGACCCCGAATGCAGTAGCCTAATTTCACTACTGTTGTTGCTTGCGAAAATAAAAAGACATCTAAAATCAGGCCTAAAAATTCTGAAAGCTTTAGAATTATTTAGATGCTGTCTTCACACCCTAGATAACACTGTATGCCGTACAATTGTGATAATTACAATAAAAAAAATTAGCGTTCGTAGTTGTAGTACATGCCAGAGGTGTGCGCTTCAACATTGTCGTAGGTAGGGGCATAGGGAGCCACGGTCCTTTTAAATCTTTTGATTATTGCGAAGTATTATCACTACGATGATTGTTTGGTTTGCAGTTAAATGCTTTATTATGAATGTTTTATATCTAGGAAAGATACTCTGCAAAAAAATGTAAACTATACAGGTTGTACCTAAAAGGTCTGGCCAAACCTTCGGGGTGTAGTCTATGATCAAAGGTAAGACTAAAAAGTCCTATAAACATGGGTTCGGAAGTGCATCCGTTTTCCGTTACAGCCCCCCCCCCCCCCCCCCACCCCACCCCAAAAAAAATTAGGGGTAAAACGTTGAAGTTTTTCCACACCTTCCTTTTGTCCGAACAACTACAGTTGACATCTCTTTCTTGCAATTTCGTTACTTAATAATGTAAGTCGTAAAACTTTGCGGTTGGGGCAGTAATGGAGGAACGGGAGAAGCAAATTGAGGGGATGGGGCTTCTTTAGCAGTTTTACTGAAACAAACGCTGTGTTGCCATGCAGAGCACCAAAATCTCCTATCTGGTATCGTCTTCAGTTTAGAAGAGTGAATTTGTGCCATTTGTGACTACAAAAGGTGCTCGATGTGGCCACCATGCGTTCCAACACAGGCAAAGGTACGTATTGCCATTGACTGGCGAACGCCGTCAAAGACACCGGGTGTATTTCCGATCGTATGGCAACACTTGAAAACCTGCTGCAGAAGAGCTTCCTCATTGTCGACTGGAATTGAATGAACAAGTGACTTTTGGGTGTCCCCACAAGTGAAAGCCAAGTGCATTCAGATCTGGTGAACGTGGGGGCCACTCATGCAGTCCATCTCGACCGAGCTGGGTAGGGTAGGCACAATTTAGGAATTTTCGTGCTAGGAGGCTAAAATGTGGTGGAGCACCGTCATTCATGAACCACATTCATTGTCTGATACCGAATGGTAATGTAAGCAACTCCTGCAGTAAGGTAAGCAACTCGTGTTCGAGAAACCATCGGTAGGTTACACCATTTAGACGTGGCGCTAACACATAGGGACCTATTAATTCGTCGCCAACAATACCTGCCCAAACGTTCAGGTTAAACCTCTTTATTATGGAAATTATGATGCCATCCCTGGTAAAGTTTGCTTAATCAGTGAACAGGACGAAATGAACAGGGGTCTTCACACATTGCTGCATTAACCACTGGCAAAATGCCGCTTGTGCTGGATAGTCAGCTGGTGAAAGCACCAGAACATGCTGGAGGTGGTACGGATATAACAGCTTTTCGTGCAGGACCCTCCAGACAGTCATACGTGACACACCTTCTATTGTTCCAATTCCTCTAGTACTGGCTCCAGGAGTTGCCTCTATCCGGTCCAGGATTCGCTGCTCTACAGGAGGCGTTCTGACGGCTCTTTCCCTTCCCCAGTTTCCCTTGCGTACAGGCTCGAATCTTCCAGTCTCTCGAAGACGACGGTCGATGGCTACAAAGGTCTGCCTATTTTGTAACTGCCGATTAGGGAAAACTTCATGATAGAGGTGTTTAGCCTCTCGATTGTTCCCATTCGTGTGTCCATACATGAGATGCATGTCAGCAAATTCCTGGAATAAGTATGCCTACATAGTAATGTACGCAAGTTCAAATTCTATTAAACTAAGAAGTTCAACAAGATGAGAAAAAAGTGATGATGGAAAGAAATCTGCTATCCAAAGCCTACTTGGCTGGTTGAAATGTGACCCAAATCAAAAGAAATGCAGCGAATGAAAGAAGTTACACGAGACGCGAAAAAAGTGATGATCAAAAGAAATCTGCTATCCAAACCCCTCTTGGCTTGTTGCAATGTGGCCTAAATGAGGTGAAATGCGGCAGAAGCTCAACGAGATGGAGAGAAAGAGATCAATGTTTCCCAGCAAGACCTGTAATGGTGTTGCTAGGTAGCCATGAATACTGTTTTCGTTGTCATTACTTGCCACAACATCTGTGCTGCAGGGAAGCTAGACAGAATGGCTTAGTGGAGACTTTTATGTAACTTGAAAAAGCAGGCCCTCCGTACTAATGGCCCTTTGTTTTGTTTTGATGTGTATTAGGATCCGTCATTAAGGTTTGGCCAGGCTTTTCAAAGGACAAAAGAAGTTCGCCGCCCTCCCCCCACTCCACTTGTCCCCCACCTTGGTCCCCACCCTCCCCATTTCCCCATCCGCAAGGCGCTTAGACCTCAAATCAACATTACATAATGAAGTAATGAAATTGCAAGAAGGATGTGTCAATTGTAGTTGCTTGGACAGGTGGGAAGTTATGGGAAAAAGTCAACGTTTTACCCCTAACTTTGGGGGGGCAGTAACGAAAAACAGATGCATTTCCGGACCCATGTTTATAGGACTTTTTAGTCTTACATTCGATCATACCCTGAAAGTTTGGCCAGACCGTTTAGATACACCCTGTAAAAGCATTATTGACGATGGCACACTATTTACCAGCTTAACCACAGTGGCTAACGTGGCATTTTACTACAGCGATGATGGCGGAAAGCTGCAGCAAATAACGAAACAGAAACTAAATGTGGGAGTAAACGAAAGCGTCTTAAAATTAATATGAACCGTACCTCAGGCCTACCTAAAATAAAAATAAATCTAAAATGTGAAAAAGACCAGCAAAGAGCTTCATTCCAAAAGGCGAAAAAGCTCAAACGTAGACGAGTTAGTATTCCACCCAGATTTTTTTACATTTTCAATATAGCAATATCATTAAAATAAGAAATTAAAATAAATTTCTATCCGCTAGTAGAAGGAAAGTGTGGGATTCGACGAGAGTGGGAGGACACCAAGATGGCCGCCCCCATGAAAACCGGAAATGCCACCATTTTCCAAGCGGGTTGTTGTCATGGTAACCGGTGGTGGAAGAGGAAACACAACCCTATTTAGCACCTCCTAGCACCGGGTATACTATTTAGCACCTGTTAGGACCGGGCTTTGGTTTACGATCCCTGGAAGATCAGTTGGTCTTAGTAATCTCAGCGGGCATTTTTCAAAAATTGTATTTTTTTTATAAATAAAGTGTGAGAAAATAAAATATCCATGTCCATCGGCCGGATTCCAACCTGGCTTGTTCGAAAGAGTGGCGTCACTGCTAACCAGTATACTGATATTCTTAGTTAAAAGATTGTTCTTAATGATAGGTAGTTATTTAATTTTACTGCTAGTATCACTATTTTTTTTTAAATGGTCAGTCCCCCTTCCCCCATTTGCTTCTGTCATCCATCTTCATGTTTATTTATATTTTTTTACATTTTGGTATTAAATATTCCCCTCTTTATTTAAAACTGCTCGCTGCTTGCACGCTCTCACAACAGAGATAATTGATTTTCCTATGTCTGGGAGCCACCTGCGCTGCCTGCCTAGCAACAAAATCATGACGTGTCATATCTAGAATATTACACCACCAAATGGCCAGGTGCTGTAATATTCCACCAACTGTTCTCTCCTGCAGACAGCTAAAGACGGACGTACGTGGTTTATGCTTACGATGCGAGTTTTACAATTTAAAAGTAAAATGCTGTAATTTTGAAATTAACCTGTCGGAGGTTGCTGTTAGTGATTTAAGAGGACTGCTATAAAACGACATCAGGTGCGGTGAATAAAGGGGATGAGTAATATTTCATGCATGCACATTGATCCGCTGGCTACTTGGAATATTGATGTTTTTCTCCCAATGGTTAGCACCCCACAAACTCAAACATGGTTAGCACACCGCAAACTGAAACCTAGAATTTGAATGATTGAATTATTTATTTATTTATTTTTATATATATTAAAAGTAAAAATCATGTTTGTTGACAAATTTGGTCGAGTTTTGAAGAAGTCCAGAGTCGAACGGGTGATGGACGCAATTAAAGGGGAAAAGGGTGTTGGATTTAATTTGACGCCTGAAGATAATTACGACTTGCTAGATAAACGTTTAACTAAATGTAGGCCTTGCGGCACTGTCTACTGCAGATTTTGGTGCTGAAGATGTATATTTCCAGCTAGATCTGTATGTGACGTTTTTGTTAAATGAGTATGACAATAAATAAATAAATGAAGACTTTTACTTATTGCTTTATTTTATTGACCACTACGAATAAATTAGTACAACCTTTATTAAAATAGTGCAGTACGGCTAAACAATATTGTCCGCAAACAATTTCGTTGGCTGCTTGAATTCTTCTCTGGTTCCATATAATTCTCTTGTCACGGAGGTACCTCGATACTTCTACGGGCAGGGGCAAGCCGAACGAACCGAAGTAGAACGCGCACGAACCTATTTTATTCAAATAAGCGATCCAGTGCGTTCCTTCCCCTTCTCTCAAATCTTGCAAATTAAGTATTACGCATTCGACCACTTTGGGACGTGTAGGCAGTAGATCTTTGCTGTAGACCCTCTAAACGTATTTATTCCTAGCTTCTTGGCATATTTGGCGAGATCTAAATTCGTCAAGGGTCTGCTCATGTACCCCGGATTCATGTAAAATCCTCGTCCACACTGTTTTTTTTTCTCCTCAATCTTCCACCCATTTTCAAAGCGGTGGCGAGCGCTTCCATCTTGGCATTGTGACGTTTTATTTCTTCGAGCTGTCTCGAGTTGGCCTGTGAGTAATTGACGGCCTTGGAGATTCCTGCCGCTCCACCTCGTACTGCTCTAAAATTGGTAGGAGCAGGGACAAGAAACCCTCTTTCTTGACTAGAGTGCGTGAAAACTTCAGATTCAATCCTCTGCCGCTCGTTTTAGCCTTTCGAATTCTAGACTGCTGCTTCTTGGTGACGGGGAGAGCCGCCTTCCCCGTCTTGAGCTGCGAGTTGGCTAGGCGTATGCTGGGTGTTTTGCCGGCTTTAATTTGACTCAGCATTCTCTTCTTTTGAACCATGGTCAGGCCTACGATGGCTTTTCCGTACATGTTTGTTGGTGAGAGTAGAAAAAATTTAATGATCTTTTTATATATTAAAAATTTTTTTTGGTAAGAAAATTCCTTTTATTTAAGTTTTTTCACACTATCACTTCGACCTTGCTTTTGTCCAACTTCAGTCTCATCAGTCTATTGCTAATGACTAAAGCGTAGCATCGAGTGTTGGCGGGTACTTGAGCTCCAAATTTAAACCTCAGCGACACGTCTATCACGCTTGATTTGAGACGTTCGCTTTGCTTACTGCAGTTGTTGCAGATCAACGGAAAGTTCTTGGCGTACATGGACACGTCGAAAGCGGGTCTCGTTTCCACCTCTCCGTAGTACTGCTTCATAAAGTTGACTAGATCTTGATACAGGTTCGAGACGTTTCCACCGGCAAAATCCGTATTCAGATCCAAAAATGAGCACCTCTCGGAATTCAGAGTTACGTGAGCGTCCGTTAGACTGCATTGGTCAAAGACGGCCGGATTTTTCTTTTGACCTCCAAATCTCGTGGTTTGAAATCCGATTATTACGTATCTCGGCCTCTCGATCGAACTCGTAGTGATCAGTCTCCAAGTACAGCTAGTTATAGTGTGTAAATCTAGTAGGTCCGAGTACCAGTGCCTGAAAGCCATGGGTACCATTATCCCGGCATCCACGAATCCGTACAGCCTATTTTTCTGAGCGTCGGAAGGGGTTACGTGAGGGAGATGCCAGCTAACTTGATCGAGAACGATCTTGCCCGGAGCGACTCCCGTGTCCCTGAAGATGGCGTTCATGTCAGCAGCTCTCATTAAAGTCAACATTTGCTGAACCCCGTAAATTGCTTTTGTGTAATCTTCGAAGAATCCCATCAAATGTGAGACGGGGGTGGCGTATGCAAAGGATCCTTTTGGGGAGTGGGCGATTAGAAGGACGTCTCTCTTGTACTTGAAGACGGTATTCGATCTGTTGTCAGCCATACTCGTGCTAACACCGTCCAGGAACCTTCCCCTATTCGCTACGTTGGCTTGGTCTTGCGGGCCGTAGCTGACTATTCATTTTATGGTACTGGCAAACCGGGATAATTGATCTCGTCTACGGTCTTGTCTCCAATCTGGTACCTGATGTTCGAGAAGAGGTAGGCTAGCGCATTGTTCACCAAGGTTATCTTGTCCGTGGCGGTGTACGTGGATCCGTCCCCCGACTTTACCAAGGCACCCTTCACGTACAGGTAACTCTGATGAGGATGCGTGAACAAGTCCTGGTTTTGGACCACTATCCAAGTTTGTGCCTACTATCGGGGTGTAGTCGTGGAATTCGTATTCTACTACGCTTTCGTCCAGGCTGAAGGGCTCCTGGACGTTTAGGTAACTTTTGGTCGTTTCCTGTTGAAATGAGATTCTCTAGATACGCTGCGTTTTGTGCGGTGAGGAGTTTGAGTCTTTTGGCTCAGAACTCGCTGTCGCCGTGAGTTGAAGGGGAAAGCGCTGGTTTGTTGTTGTTACGCTTAAAATCCAACATTTATCTTTTATTATAGAAAAAAAATTATATTTATATCGTTTCTCTTTTATTACATAAAAAATATTGATATAACGTTTCTCTATCTCTTTATTTATTCGTTCATTTTTAAATCTTCCTCCTCAAGTGCAGTCTCATATTAACCGTTTCCCCCCTCAAATTCAGCGGCTGGTCATCCTGATCAGTTAGCCATAGTCTGACCGAATGAATGGCATTGCTCGTTACGGGTAAATGGATCAAGTTGTGAGGGGATTGCACTATCTTGTATCCCGGTGCGCAATTAGAAAAGAAGGAATACAGGGTTGGTTGTCTCAATCCGTCTCAAATTTACGAATTGCCAATCAGGTCGCAGTGTACCAAGATGGAATTGACGTCGAGTATGTTGGCCGTGTTCTTGGCGATACTGATACCGTGTGCGTGCTCTTGCCACTCTTTCGAACGAGCCAGGTTCGAATCCGGCTGATGGACATGGATATTTTATTTTCTCACATTTTATTTACGGAAAAATAAAATTCTCGAAAAATGCCCACTGAGATAACTAAGACCAACTGATCTTCGAGGGATCATACACCAAAGTCCGGTCCTAGGATATGCTAAATAGGGACGGCCATCTTTAAAAAAATGGGGGGGTTTTGTTCTTCCTCTTCCACCACCGGTTACCATGACAACAATCCACTTGTAAAATGGTGGCATTTCCGGTTTACATGTGGGCGGCCATCTTGGTGTCCTCTCTCTCTCATCGAATCCCACACTTTCCTACTACTTCCGCTCCGTCTACAATCGGCTCAAAGCCTATTTCCTAGTATCTTTAGTAAATTAAGATATATGCTAGTGCAACCAAGTTTTAACAATTAAATTAACGTCCATTATGTCCAGATTAAATATGTATATATATATGAACATGGCAACTTCTAGACACTTGTGGCTTTTACAGCTAAGACAGTTTGGCTGTTTTCAGTCATGTGAGAATAAATAACAATGTAACAGAAACTTCGTTTGATCGGTCGTCTGCCAACATAAGAATCACGTTTTCATGTCAGAAAAAAGGTGTGAATAATCTTAATATTTGGCTACTTACTAACTAGTAATATTATCATTCAAATGAAGCATAAGCATTTTATCTAAGGTACACAACGTGAATGGATTGTTGGGCTCGCTGACCTTGAAATCTTGTAAAATCTTGTATTATTAATGTTTAACACCTTTATTGCTTCCATTAGTACACATCTAATGTTCGACTTGATGTATATACTTGACGTACGTTTTTTGTGTGTGTTAATTTGACGTATTTTCTTATTCAGTTCATGCAGAATTTGTTACCACCTATATTGACATCTTACTTATTTTTCTGTTGGTACTGTGTTGCACACGAGTTTACTCTGCAACACAGATTTCCACTCTTGTAATTTCGTCGCCAATGTATCTTATGAAATGCTTTGGAGTGTAATAAACGTCCTTACTTACTTACTTACTTACTAATAATAACCAATTTTTATTGATACTCAGTTAGATCGGCATGTTATTTAGTATCACTATTTCAAAAGACACAACTCTTGACCGGAACCTTGAACTAGTTTGTTTTGTGCTGAATGAATATATCTGGACCTACAAATGACAAAAAAATTACGTCTGATTCCGCCCCACCCCATTTATTTGTTTAGCCGGCCGTGTATATTAGAGTTTGTTTGCGCATGAGAATTTCAGTAAATAGGACAGGAGGAGGAATGAATGATATTTATTGCGGCCTAGGCCCTAGGCCATGCGCCCTCCCTAAAGCTAATTACAATACACTACCAAGTCAGCACCTCACAACCCTAGCACATCATGATGGCGCTTGCACTTACCCAATAAGCATGCCCACAATCACAATACACCATCAGAAAACACCGTCCCAATACATCACTGTACCTCAAATATGGGAGAAGAGGGAGGGAGAGGGGAAAATTCACAGCCTAACCCCAGACGCTTGAGCATACTCTGCTACAGCGAACCAATACCGCATACTCAACCTCCTCTCACCAGTCCGGAGTAACCTGTCGCACGATATGTCCGCGCAAACCCTATGTCTGAGTTTTGCCTGCTGCTCATTATGAAGCGGCACAATCCCTGAGAAAATGTTCAACCGTGCCAATCCCTTCACACCTGTATGCTGGCTGATGAGACCACCCCAGATGCCAAGAGTGCACCGGAACGGAACCGAGTGCCCCATTCGGAGTCGCGTGATTGTCCGTGCAAACCAGAAGGGTAGACCATCCAGCTCCACTTTAAACGAACAAACAGGATTCAGCTGATAAAGAGACCTTCCCGTCGGAGCACGTGACCATTCTCCATTGTCCTGTGGACAAGACACAAGACAAGAGTCCTAATGCGTAAATGCTGAGTGCATGATCGCACAGACCGAACAAGAGAAACACTACATGAGGCCGACCTTGGTGCTTCTTTGGCAACCAGGTCGGCATACTCATTTCCAGGAATACCACTGTGGCCTTTCACCCAAGTCACTGCTGGAAATCCCGTTTGATAGGAGGAGGAGGCGGCGGGGGTACAATATCGAATCATAGTTCGCTCAAACAAGATGCAGCAATTATGTATGGTTGGGTGCAGGGAAAGTAACATTGTTGTTGTGTGAGTTAGCTAGCAATTTGTGAAGAACCGAAATAAAATGGTCTTGATTTTTCCTCAATTCTTCAGGTTTTAAACCGTAGGGTGCAAAGTCTTGAGAAAATGGGCGTCCGACATGACTAAGTGACATATTTACCTTTTCAAAGCAGACTTTCGGAAGCCAGTTAAATTGTTTCCGCGATTGTTTGCTTTGATACTGCAACAATCAAGAATCAACTATACTCATCGAGATGACGCATGCTAAGTCTAGAAACACGTTAATGTATTGCCATCAAATAATATTCATGGGACAAACCTTCGGCGGAACCTGAACATAAGTATGCATTTTTAATGTTCCGTTTTTTCGAAAACAAAAATCGGTGGACAGGTTGACACATGATAGACCAGACCGTAGCAATTACAATGAAATGGAAGCGAAAAAAGCCAATAAATTAACAGAGCAAAAAACGGCTTCGCCATTTAGAAAAAAAACATGAGACCTCATATTCCTATACTCAGAGCCGTGAAGGTAGACGAATAAAAACTAAATTTAAATATTCCGAACATGAATAAAGGGTTGTTTCTACGATTGCAACCTCAATAAAATGAACTAAATCGAATTAGTCAACACCATTTTGTGGTTTGCAGTAAATGGATGATTACTTTATTTTAAAGTCATTCATATTGTAAAAGCTACTGAAGCCTGTTGCAGCCCCGACAAGCTAATAGCTATTATGCTGATCCTATTAGTTTTTCCAGCAAATGAAAATGAAAACTGTACTCTAAACAACGGTGAAAGCTAGTTCCCACAGCTAAGACCGCATATCACGTCTGTCTAGCGCAATGCACTGCAACATTCTGGATACAAATATCAGCTCGACGACGCACGTTAATGAGGCCTCATTTCAATGATGTGTTAGCATCGTGCTATGCGTGATAGTGATTCTTTCTCGCAATGTGCAAAACGGCTAGTTTCCCTTTAAGCACAAAGTTGATTTAATATTTCGACACTTGACCAATTAGGCCACTTCTTAACACTGAGCTACAAGCCCAATCCAACAGAAAACTATCCCAAACCTTTCTGATGCACAAAACAGAGATATAATGGGTCTGTGAGTAATTGCGTCAAGTTTTTTGAGTTAGTCATTGGTTCGTTGAGTCACGATCTAACAACCCAGTTTAACCCACGGACCCAAACGACTCACTGGTCCAATCTTACCCACTGACCCAAGAAGACCCTCACACTCCATTAAGCAATTCACCTAACAGCCACTGAGGTTTGCAATGTCTAACTTCTGAAGTGCAGAACAGTAAGTGTACCGAGGAACTCCAAACGTGAAGCTTAAATGATCGCTTTATAGCTTCTATGATAAAAACATGCGACTTATCTAGTAAATTTACCACAAACCCCATTCGATCTAACCTCCTCATGGCTCGTAGGCAAAACATCTAAACATTCGGCTGTACAGTCCTTCCTTTAACTGACTTCCGAAGAAACCAATCTGAATTCCCTTTTCGTTCTGGACTTAGCTGTTTTGTCTTCTTCATTTGGCATACGTCATGTGGTAGTGGTTAATGTTAAAATTAAAATTAAAATGCCCAAGCCTATTATGTAAAACCAGGGGGCCTATTGCGAGCTTTTTGCGTATTGCTTTTCCATTGGCTGTTGATTTTGCTGCCTCCACTGACGTCACAATGTAGCTCAACAGCTAACACTCTGAATACGATGTGTACTGACAGTACACATGAAAGTTTACCTTCTCAGCCTTCACACTAGTTGTGTACTCTGCAGCCACAGTACACATTCTCGTCACAACTTGTGTACTAGCAGTACACAGTTCGTGTGGAGGCCGAGAATGTACACATTGGTGTGTTCTGTCAGTACTCGTCGTTTTCATAGTATACGCACATGCGCACAAGTCGAACCCGACTGGTGCCAGTGACGTCACACGAACATAATTTGGCGGAAAACGGCTAATGAGCTGGGGAATGACCAACCTTCCTATATACTGTCGTTCCACTCGACCTTATGTAAAACTGGAAACCCAAAGGTGCAACAAAAGTACACAAGAAATGGCAGGTTTCGAGATTGCCACATCTCGATCGTATCAAGCATTTGTCAGAGTGAATAAATATAAGATAACTGGAGTCTTTGCTGGTTACGGTTAATATCCACAGACAGCAGTCTATTCGTGTACAGATTGTGTTGAGGGCTTTCACCCCTAACGCCGCCCACCCTCCAACCCGTGATGGAAAACACTGCGTTGAGCGAGTCATGGGATATTAACGATAACCACCCAACACTCTCCCATTACTCTAATTTAATTATGAAGGCGACTGGCGTCAGACTAACAAATCGTCTTGCTTACATTTTTTATGCATTATAAAGCAGAACGGAACTGGAAGAGGCACTGGATGAGAAGGAAGTGACGTGTAGGGCATTGCCGATGCTTTCTACCAATTTCCTTTTGTAAGTGTAGCAATGAATAAGGCCGAAAATATTCATTCTTTGAACGGTAACAAAGAAAAAGGGCGAGCGTTGTGCAGGATGATGTGTCTTGTCAGCACCCTTCGATAACCAGTAACTAACGAGTAATACATTATACTATTTAGTTACGTATACGTTTTAAAATTGGTCTATTTTATCAAATCAGTAATTGCTGATGGCATCGGCCGATTAAGCTGAAGGTTGCGAGTTCGAATCCTGTCCAGGCTGCAGAAAGGGTTATTATTTTTAGACTGGTGGATGTACAGCTTCATAACACCAGGCAGTTTTAACTTAAGTGTTAATTATACATATACATCATCTTCGTATGTGGTCCCTGTTTATAGAAATATTGAATTTACGTTTTCAATAAGTAAGCAATTTTTATTCTGCTCAAGAAGAAAAAAAAAACATCCTTGCAAATTTGGCCAGGCTCCATGATGCGAAACACGCCATTTCCTCCCGTTATCTCATCCTGTGTTAGCCATGTGGGCAAAAAGCACGCGGTTGTGGACGAAACATTTAAAGTTCTAAGCGGCGCTGCTTCACGGCTGGGGAGGCGAAGGGGGCAGGGGCAGGCAGGGATGGAGGGAGACACAATTGCTGCACGTTTCGGAAGGCATGATGGATTGTGGAGAGGGATATAAAACCACAAGCTATACTACACCACGGGTGAAACAAACGCGAATCTAAATGAAGAATTTCTGCCCTTCTTAATGGAAGTTCGGGAAACAACAGACGGACACTGCGAAACAAAACCACGTGGAAAACAAAGACCCGTGCAAAAAAAAACTAGACTAGACCAGTGTAGATTAAGGCGGGTTCATGTAGGTTATCTATATTTTTTGGTATTTGTCTAAATAGTAATGTCTCTCGGGTTTTTGTTAGCAATTATATTAAAACTAGCATCGTACCCGGCTTCGCCTGGGGATTTGTTTGACCAGTGGTTGTTTCCCAGTATTTGCTCGGTGCTGCCTGATCGTTCAATGCAACAGTCGATTTTTGTTTGTGTAACACTCCCCCTTTCCGCCAATCCTCCTCCTCCCCTCTTACCTCCTACTTTTATCCCGTCCTCTGCCGCTCCTCTTGGTTTCCTTCCCTTCCTCCTCTTTGCTATATTTCCATGACAACCAGGAATCTTGAAATTATTATACGAAGCCATCGTAGTGTTCCATGTTGCGGTGTAAACACGTCGTCCGTTTCTACTTTCATTTTACATACACAGTTTCCTGATGCTGCTTCGATTTGAGGTATCATATTTGGGATTTTTTATAGTGTAAACGGCAGTTTTGAGCGCCATGTTTGGGTGAATTCCTCCAAGCATTCTTTTTCACATGAAACGAATGTAAGTCGTTAACGAATTCTTTTTTTTTTTTTTCCATTTACCTGTCTTCCTGTAGTGGTTAAAATGCGACAATGAAATGTTATTATTTCATTGAGTTATATCGGAATAGATTGTTAGCTATAGGTAAGAACGATGATTTATTTTGCCGGTTTTAAAAAGGTAACTTGATTCAGGCAGGGCTATCTACAGTACTGGCCGGATCTTGGATGAAAAATAGCATTACGAGACTGGGTTGGCAATATGGCCGCCGAAAACGCCACTTACGCGACGATTCGTTATGTTGCCTCGTTCTGTCAACCGAGGGCGACACCGTCCGTACAAAAATGCTAACGTTCCTTCCCTTGCAACACTTTTTGGATAGACGAACGTGTCGCTTTTTTTCCCCCAAGCGCAGAGAAATAGCCTAACTGTGGCTGAGTGATAGCTTAAAAACGATTTAAAAACACCTCAATACATAATAAAAATCTGTGAGGCAAATCTACGTAAAATTAAAATTATATTTTGAAAACCGCCACTAGATGCCAATAGATGTCTCGACTCACCGTACAAAAATTCACCGATACGATTTACCAATTCCCGAACAGACCTCAAGAAATGGGACGGTCGTGGCATCCATTCTGTATACCCCCTCTAATTCGTTGTAGATCGGGCCAGTTAGTTTACTAGCCATGGTTGAGGATTCCAAATACACTATTGCGAGTGTTAGGTCGATAAATTCGGAAAAATATCGTAATTTCGTGGATTATAATTGATCAATTTACGTTACGTTCGAGATCAGCAATACTTTTTGGGCTATCTAGCAATGTGACAAATTTCATAGCAATCTGCTCTTTGGTTTGGGCTCCACCCAGACTGCAAACGTGCAACCAACCAACCTTCTGCAATTCGGTGTCCATTATAGGCTACACTACGCTCTGTCAATTATCCTTTACAGTTTGCTCCCAGGTGCACGAGTACGTACCAAATTCTCACTCAATAATTAGGAAGGCGTGTGATTTGTTTGTTTCTTGAAAAGAAATGGAATTCTGCATTCCTTTGCTTGATTCAAGCAAGTGCTAGATAGTACTAGATAGTGTTATGTGGTGCTAATATCGTCAGACTTTCGTTCGGTGACAATGTGCTGTTTAATGCGTATTTGACTTTACCCACTCGGATAAATTTAGCCTATATCGTAATGTAGCATTTTTATTCTATTTTTCTTACACTTTTGAGCATCTTCTCTTACAGAAGTGTTGAATAAAGTTAATTATAAACAAACTTAATTCCCCAATGTCAACGGTTAAACAAAAAATTAAAAACTTGCTTACAGTGCAGTTTTCAAGTACCTATTTCATTTTATGTTTTGAAGCCTATGTTGGTGGGATAACACTTTCGCGAAAGAACTTGGCATTTGATATCAAAACTACAAACACCAAATGTACTTGGCGGGATCCCTAGCATAACATTAAAACTCACACACAAAGCACTATGCATGAAACGGAGCCAACAGTAACTCACATTTCGAAGGAGATTTTGGTTGGCTTCATTATTCGGAGTAAAGCAGAATAAACAAGAGTGAAAGCTCAAACATGGTTTCTTTTGGGGAGATATCACATTTTTATCGTTTTATCGTTTTTATCCCACTCATAATGTGTAACGATATTAACTTTGCATCAGTCTTGTACATTTTCCTAATTTTCAGTGTGATATCCACTTAACTCTTTATTTTGCATTGGGAAAAGAATTATTTCCTCGTTTCGTGTTGTTGTTGTCATGGTGCGTTCTGCACTACATGTGTATTTTTGTTCTCCAAAGAAATAGTTTGTGATTATTGTTCTCAGTTGTAGAAAAATGCTAACTCTGCCCGCAAATGGGATTGAAATTGATTGGTAACTATTCATTTTTCCTTTTCCTAACCACCGGACCAACAAAAGGCACGTCATACGATAGACCTAGAGCCAATAGACAAATTTCACCTTTTCACACCTAGTGAAAGATTTGATTTTCGTAAAATTATCTTGCAGTAAGAAGGTAGGAATATAATCTTCGTCCAACAATTCATCCGCAGACTATTCGCCTCAAGCATTTAGTCCCCTGGAGCTTTTGTGTCAGGGACTATTTGTCCCAGGGCACTTGGTCCCACAAAATGCACGCTTCCAGAATGAACCATACATCTAGTGACGTCTAGCAGTGGTACCTTTGGGTGTGCACCATCAGAACTATAGGGGGAGCTCTTAGATTTAAAGATAAACATCCTAACATATCTCCAACCAGAGCTGCCGAAACTCACTTCCTACTGCCGGAAAAACTCACTGATGGAATATACAAAAAAATGAAACTCCAGGTTTCAAGCATTCAAGCTGTAGGGAGAGAGGCAGGGCTAGTTCTTCGCACTTCTAAGATTAACATCATAAGCTTCCCCACTCAGAACTGCCGGAAACTCACTGCTGGAATATACGAAGAATGAAACTCCATGGGTGTTGCATGCAGAACTGTAGGCTGTTGACCCGTGCACAGAAAAGTAGGGAGAAAATGCTTCTGCTGGCAACCTGGGGACGAACTGTCTACCGACGAAAAGTCTTTTTTAGCTAGAAAAATATCAACTCTATTGACACCGTTCTTTCAATAGGACAATTTTACTCTGTCACTAATCATGACTTTTATGATGTCAGCTATTAAAATTCTCCCAATGAAACGAAGTTTTAGCTTTCTGCGCCGCCATTGTTGTTTTACCTCTGATACCTGCAACACCTAAACTGCTGCAGGTATACATGACTTTGTCCAGTGGTCACCAGGCTCCTCTAGGTGTTATATGTATAGGGCGGAATTTAATGTTGTCGTTAACTCTTGGCTGACTTCACACTGCCATGTGTCTTTATAAAATATCATGCTCATCAACAGTAAACAAAACATTGCTTCTTTGCATAAGTATCGGCTACCCTGGCTGAGGTGATTGGCGGGTTAAGATGTTTATTAAAAGTGTTTGGGTCGAATCCCGGTGACAGCATGTATTTTTTGTGCCAGTCCCGCCCTTATACTCGAATTTTTCCTTGTGAACAAACAGAGGAATGTTAAGAAGTAATATATGCGTTGAACATATTATGTTTCATTTGCAGTTGTGAATAATTGTATCAACCAAAGCCTCCTAAAGCAAAGGCCGTATCAGCTTTACCTTTTACAATGCTCTGCAAGATGAAACTCCACTAGCTATGCAGCAACTTTGTCCATGGAGACATCTGTTTATATAGTGGCTCTCCAAAGGCTCGCTGGTTTGCACACATGCCGATTGGTATCAAGACGGTGCAACTTGGTTTTCATTTTCAAATTTTTGCCTCCTCTGATTCTTTACTTTCGTAGGCTGTACTTCAACCCATCTTCAGGTTCGATACAGCGCTCTTACTCCCCCCCCCCCCTCTAAAAAAAAAGATCTTCCTCCAAAATGTTTCTCAATGATTAGTGTGTAATTCCGATTGTAATCTTGTTGAAGTATACGAAACGTAACAACATTAGAAACATTAAAGACCATTAAAACACTTAAAACAATACACTGAACCAGACAATACACTGAAACAGCTACAAGTCGTTTAACCTTAATACAAAGAACTAAATTCTTTCAGATGATGTGACCAGGAATCAAACCAAGAAAGGCACTTCACACGTTATTACAGTGAGAGCCATCTTCCTAGAGGTTCGGGATGCTTTTGTTGTATAGAGTCTTGAACAATTAAAACATTTTTACCGTTTCAGTAATTTCTTTTCTTGACGTAATTAACCCCTTCCCCTCTTGACGTAGATGAATAAAGAAATATTTTTTTAGTTTCATGTGCTCATTAAGGTTTTTCACAATTTGCTATCGCATCATCTTGGCTGTGAGACTTATAGGGTGCACTTACGCAATGACACACAATGCAAATTTTCTCGCTCACTGTTTTTTATGTTGTGACTGGTTATTTCATTTAACGGAGAATCTGACTTTTGAGTTGTCTTTACATAGCAAAACAGTTCCCACTGCAGAACAAAACGGTGGACTGATTTCTGAATGCCACCATTCTTTGTTTATTTATGACTTGACAAACCCGAAGTGCGAGATACTATGTTTTCCACTCTCGTTTAATTAACAACCGTCAGAAGTATTTCTTTACCTGCGAGTAGCCACAATTTGGAACTATCGAGAATTGATGAGTGTTATCGCAATGTTTATAATTATTGTTCAGATTTATATTTGTGTTACACTAAAGTTTTTATTGATTTCTGTATTCTGGTTATAGAGCTGGAACCTAGTTGCAAACAAATAACGGTAGGTTAACAAACCGCTATCGGCGAGTGGGAAGGCGAGACGATTATGCAGGCGTAGGTCATAGTGTGAAAAGGATGAAAGTTAAAGGGCTTACTCAATTGAAAAAGGGCCACCAGCGTATTTCAGTGTGACACAATAGCTATCCACGTAATGAGAGAATACAATTAATGTTTATTATTTAAAGACGGATGAGTGCTTCACACTGAACAGGTATCTTTCCAGAAATGTGAAGACCTCCAAAGTCCCCAACATTATTCCAATCAGCTAACAGAAATAAAATATCGCAGCACAGGCTCACAACGTATTCTTTTTAGCAGTCATAGTTTTTTTTTAATCAAGTACATTTTTCATGTTTAAATTATTACATACAATGGCTTAGATACCAATAATTCGTTGAAGCCTTTTTAGTAGTAAAGTAGCCCATCGATTCGTAAATGTAGACATGTGATACTCTGCAAGTATTCTTTCAACTTGCGACAAGTTGGTGCGATAATTTATTTCTCCAAGACCAAGAACTAAGTTAATTTTAGTGGTACAGATCCAAACAAAATCAAAAGTTTTTCTCAAGATAAACAGTTGTTTTACTTTAGGTAATAACTGGAAAAAAAAACAGTTTATTTCAAATCAGCCATATACAGTTATGTCACTTTTCATTGCATTGAGATATGAATCTTGCAAATCTTGTAATAGAATAAAAAAAACCACACCTAATCAACTCCATACTACGAAATTCAGAATTACTTAAAAATTCATTAACACCTCGAAATTTATAAACATGTCATTAAAGTCCCCTCCCCTCGCCCCGCGCACATTCTGATGCTTGCACACTTTGAGCTTCAAAGTATGGTCTTTGTGGTGGTGCCCAGTTTGGTCGAACAAATGGCGATGATGCTGGCTGAGCTCT
This sequence comes from Lithobius niger, assembly GCA_023313725.1. Classification (NCBI taxonomy): domain Eukaryota; kingdom Metazoa; phylum Arthropoda; class Chilopoda; order Lithobiomorpha; family Lithobiidae; genus Lithobius; species Lithobius niger. The sequence goes on along the minus strand of JAHWFP010070208.1, from coordinate 29,802 downwards.
GAAAACACACACAAAATAATTAAGACTTTTTAATGTAATCGTATTTATTAGAGGTTAAATCGTTATGATTGTGTGTTATGATAATTAGAAGTAAGGCAAACAGATATTTTAATATCTTCAGAATAATGGCTTTTTCAACACTGAACCTACTAGCTATATCTGAACAAATGTACGCTGTGTCTGCAAGTAACGAGCATCATGGTTTCAATTAAACAGCAATGGTTTGATAGTTTACAGGCAAAAGTTTATACAAAATTTTCCAATCCTATTCAATTTTAGACCCTGGTGTTTGTGTCTATTTTAAGATTGACGACAAACATAAATGAACGCAACCCTTTTTTTTATCTTTTTCATTTTTTTCAGTCCGTACATTCGCCTCAGAAATGGCGCAGATACTCCCACGAAGACGATAGCTGCAAAGTATCAAACAGATAAATTCACTCTTTACTAGAAAACTAGATTTAATGCAACTAAGTACTTATGTTTTATCTTAATTTATTGAATAACACCTTTTTAAAACTTCAATTTTCAGAATTATATTGCTAGTATATATGCAAGCTATTGCTTACAACGTTCTGCTCTATTCTTGGGATACCATAAGCGCCAAATAATGAAGGAAAATAAAGTCGCCATTTTGGTGAAAAAAGGACCACAAAAAGTACCGCACAAGGTCTTTTTAGTTTTATGGTATACAAACGCACCACAAACGCCAGAGTCATGCTGGAAATTAACGTCGCCATTCTGGCGAAAAGTACGTTGATTTGGTAACTATGGAGGTAATAGTTTAATAAGAGATATACATCTCATAATATTATGCGACAGTGGTGGCGTAAGCAAATTTTTTCCTGTGAATTGTTTTCCATACTTTAAGAAGATTGCGCCAGAAAAATAGGAGTATGTTGCAAATAGAGGTGTTCGTCATCCAAATTCATCTAGATAAATAAGTCAGTTTCGTTTTGGTGGTGAGGGTAATAGGAATGTCGGTATTTGGTGGTTAGTGGCACCTTTAAGGAGTTTAAGCTCATCCTACAATCAATATTCCTCACACAATACTGGACGGGTACACCTATAAAGTCTAATTACTTTTAGTGAGAACTGTTAGAAACATAATATTAGCAATTGTTTAGGTTAGTACTTATTGTTTGAACCTGTATTCGGATAATTAATTTTCGTAATTACGTTTTTTTGGTTATAAGGAGGACATTTGTTGGAGAATGATTGGAAAATTGATTGGAGACGATTGTAAGTAACTGTTAGCACGGGGTCATGTTATGAAACTGTAGCTTATTTCTAGAGCTTTTTTTGATCACGTCATATAAGCTGCTAAAACCGACGTGCAGAAGATCAGAAAAAGCTACGCTTGTGGCGCAAATTGAAGCTGTAGCCACCGCTAAAACTTTGAAGTCTTACAACAAGTGTTGCTAACTATATTGCTTCACTGTCACTCAATGGCTCTTGTCGCGTGACCCAGGAGCCATCCGGAAGGGACTCTACCAGCTCATGTTCAGGTTATATCAGGGAAAGACTAGTAGAGATGGATCCTTACCACTTCTTAGAATAAGAAACAGCTTTATTACTTGAAATTATAGGTAACAAAAGTATCATTCCATTTCCCACTGAGGAACAAGACTCCAACTATCGTTAGGTTTACCCAGGTAGTTGTGAAACATGGTTTAAATAAACTAAGGCCCAGTCACGCAGTTGACCATCGGCTTATATTCATAAGCAGTTAAATGGTGAACTTAGTTATCTTTGAACTTTGAATTATATTTTGAGGAGGAGAAATTACCATGTTTTAAAATGGGGATGTGGCTGACCCGGGAAATTACCGCCCAATTGCTCTGATGGTAGTTCCATGAAAGATCACAGAATTAATCATCCGCAACATTATGATGAGGGGTATTGACCTTAACAAAGTTATTGGGTATCAATATGATTTCAATATCGTTCGACCACCCTCCAGCTATTGATTAGGTTTGGTAGGTAGACTTTGGTGTGCCATAAGACATTGTCTATTTTGACTTTAAGGAAGATTTTGTGTCTGTGGTTTATTCAAAACTTTTATTTAAATTGAAGCATTCCAGTTTTGGGGGCCAGCTTCTAAAATGGACCGTGGCATTTATCTGTGGTATATCACAGAGGGTATTAGTCGGAGACGCTTATTCTACTCCATCAGAGGTCATGAGCAGAGTCCCATAGGGCTATGTTTTGGGGCTGTTATTATTAGTGATTTGGTTTAGCGAACTAACCTGCTATTGGCCTAATGCAAGTCAATCAAAGTTTGCGGACAATCCTAAACTCGATTCTGTTATCATAAAGGTTGCAGACTGCAAATGACTATGTACTGAGCTTGGCTAAAATGGCGATTTCCAATTACCACATCCATATGCCACACCGTACATATTGGTAAAAACAACTTTGCTTCAACTTACTTTTCAGGTAACTCATATTTCCCAACGTTTGCCAAGGCAAGAACCTTGGAATCTGGTTCTTCTCTGATCCCTAGTCCAGCCATTATTGTTGTGAAATTGCTAACTACTGCTTAATACGAGGGTACGGGCCATTAAGGTATTTGTCAGACCACTATTGCTGTATGCCGAATTGTGTGGTCTCTGGTTCTACATACACAAAAGGTGTCCCTGGAATGTGAAATGTTCCGTTCAATGAACGACTGCAGATTGTTAACCTGGAGTCGCGGGAGCTGAGGAGACTGACGATGGACCTCACTTCAATTTTTAAAATGTACACGGCATTCGGCAGGTGATGGAGCCTTTCTTCGAAATTAATTCAATTAAACTGACTAGAGGCACTTATTAAAACTTAGTATCTCTCCGTTTTAGCTGAATTACTGACGAATTTTTTTGGTCGTACGAGTGGCTAAAGTTCTAAACAAGCTACCTGAGACTGTAGGTTTAGCAAGAACCGTCCATGGTTTCCAAAACAGCCTGAACACCATACTTTTTCGGAAATTCCTTTTGACACCGTCAGCTTGCAGCGCATAATTTGCGACCTTGTTATTTCAAGCACCAGGACTGGTATAAGTGGGCCTATCCCATTCCATGCCAGCTGAAAGTTTTATTATATTATACAGGGTGTTCGGAAATTGGTGTCAAATATTTTGATGGTCCGCTGTGTGATCAAAGATAAGAAGAAAAAGTCCTATAAACATGGGTCCGGAAATGCACCAGTCTTTAGTTACAGCCCCCCCCCCCCC
>JAHWFP010070208.1:0-21588 GCA_023313725.1 Lithobius niger | reverse complement strand
CTACCTAACCCCAGCACATTTTTTCAACGATGTCCTAAGTTAACAAAATCTGTGTGGAGGTAGGATTGTCCACAAAACGTTCAAACGTTAAACTTTTGCTGGCCCATATATGCCTGCAAAAATTGTACGAATCCAGCACTTTATGAACAGAACAAAAATATGCTTGAAGATTCGCAGTGAATACCTTATTTGCCTTACTACTGTTCCTATAAATTTCAATTCAAGAACAGAAAATCTCGAATCATGTTTATTGTAAATGAAAGAATGCAACAGTTAAAGTCGACAGGCGGTAAAGAAATACAACTTGTTGTCTTGTCATGAGAAAAACACGCGATATGATTTAAGTTTCAGAATTAAGTTTCTGAAATGTTTTAATGTTTCTCGCATGTATGGAATTAAGTCCTTGTAGTATTCTACTTGAGGAATGATTTGCAATTTCAAAATAATAGAGTTCACAGTTTGCATGGATCAGAAAACAATTTGCAACTAGATGTTATTTTGTTAGAGCGTCTTCTCTAAATATTTCGAGGAACCATTTATAAAACCACAGGCAACGTTTTACTGGCAAGATGTGTTCATATAAGTAATAGTTATTGGTGACAAACTGGCGGTTATCGATTTTTAACCCACGGCTGAGGCCCCGAGACATTTGCGTAGTCTCGCCGGAAAAATACTTGCAGCCGTGGGTTAAAAATCGATAACCCTCAGTTCGTCACCAATAAATCATTTATATCACGGTTGGGACGTCCAGCTAACTCGTATTTAATTAAAACGTGTTTGTATTTTGTGAAAATTGCTTCAAGAAAACTGTGATCAATCAGTATCTCGAAATGAATGAAGGTCATCCCATTTTAGTTTGTGGAGGGGGAAGTGTGTGATAGACAGACGAGTCCTTTGGTTCGTTTGTGGAGGGAGGGGGAGGGAGGGGAGTTAAACAGAAGCGTCGTTTACGTCGGAAGGTTGCTCCTCGTGTTTTCCAATCTGCCCGGGTGAATAAACGTCGATATGTGATGCGGTAGGGATAAAATTACATTCGGGAAAGGTAAGCAATTCAAGAAAATAGCGGTAAAGTAACAACACCATTGGAACAACACTATTCTCAACAGCACCGCGATTTTCAAAACTAAAACGAGCTCACGTGATCCACATCAGCCTATTGGACGACGGAGAATCTGAAATGTGGATGCTGTGTTTAGAATATGGGCAACGCTATTGAAATGGTGAACAGGCACCTTTAAATAGTCAAAGGTTATTGAACTTACATGAAGATGACTTTTGGATTACTTCCTTGCATTTGCTGCTTGTATAAATCTGCCACTGAAGCATAAAAGTAGCGAATTATTTCAGAAGTCGCTCAAGAATTTAAAGTAAAATAAAATAAATGTTAAGATAAAATTGTTAAATACATAGATTGTTTTTTTAATTTTTTATTTACAAACCTGCCCTTTATAGCTTCCAAGGGCGTCTACACATTGAGGTAAAGGGGGAACGAGGCTCATGTTTATTTTTTTGCGCTTTTGGTAGATAAAATTATGAGAACAACCATTAAAACATAGAAAAAAAAACAGTTAAAACAAAAGTTTTTCAGGGATGGTAATACTGATAACAGGGTTGGAAAAATAGAGCCACCCCCTTTTTGACCTCTTCTGCCCCTTTTTGCGTTCGCTTATGATACCTTCATTATCGTAATAACAATATTCTAAAAAATATATTATACCAGCAATAATGTATGAACATTGATCATTTTTGTGAATGGCAACACTCCACTGCATTGTTCCAGGAAAGGAATAGGCTAAGTTTTGCAGTTTGAGGTCAATTGATATACAAGAAAAATTGATAAAATGTTAACGATGCACACGCTTTACGAGTGGTGGTAGTATCTAACAATGTAGGATACTCCAGCGTCCAGCCATTGTTTATCATACCATAAGCAAAGTGTGGATTATTCTTTTTATCAACTGAATTCACTCCGTAAGGATGAGTTAGAACGATTAAGGATGCATTCCCATAGTTGGGATACAATATGTATACTCAGCGCATTTCTTGTGGCTGCAAACCTATCACCACTGCACTGACATGTATGTCTTTTTGTCATTATTTAATAAAAGGGTTATTCGTCACACATAATATTCTCCTTTTCAGTGATGGTGCATGTCGAAATCTGAAATTAATGCCAGCAACATGAGTTAAGGCACTAAGGAATTAACGGTATGAAAAGTATTTCCGCAATGAACAAAGAATTTCAGATAATATTACCAATCTACCCCAAAACAAAACATGTTAAGGATTCCGGCCAAGCTTTTCGGCTGTGTGAAGTCGTGATATCAAACGCCAAGCGCTTTCGCCAAGCTAATCCCACCGAGTAAGAGTTCGAAGGTTAAATGAAATATATGAAAATTGCTTACAGTGCAATTTTCAATTATTTCATTTAACGTTTGAAGTCTTAGTCGGTGGCATGACCATGGCGAAAGAGCTAGCATTTGATACCACGACTTCACACAAGCTTGGCGGGGATCCTTAACAAATTTTGTTTTGGGATAGATATCAGATCTTTTTGGTCCAAATTGCTAAATTCCATTTTTTTTTTTAGCAATTATGAGATGGAAACACCAAGCTAGTTTTCTGGTCCACTTTTTTTTTTATTGCTTTTGTTAGATTTTGAGGGCGGCAGTCAACTTTTTCATATGGTTAGCATTTCTTATTAGTACTGCAAATGCACGGATTTATTTGATGTTCAGTTTGGCATTGTTGCATAATAACAATGTTTAAAATAATGTAAAGCAATCAATTTGGTCGTTTGGAGCTCGCGAACCCCTGAACCACTTGACCAATTAGAAAGGTCCATATGAAAAGGACACATCCACAGAGCTATACCTGTAAAATGAGCTATGAACCAGCTTTATTCACCGCATGGAAGAATTTATTTTTGTTCTACAAAAAAAGCGTTACCAGTAGTAGTTAGTAGTAAGTAATTAGGCAAATATCAACGTTACTCACGTCGTTTTTTCAACAAGAAAACGGTAAACTGTGTCCTTAAGAGTGACTTTTATGTTGTCAGGCGACCAAAGTCTCCTGATGAAACAAGTTTCAGCCTTTTCTGTCGCACTGTTATTTATCCTCAGATGACTGAAAACCGCGAACTACTTTTGCTGCAAAGACACAACGTGTCTAGTGGTCGCCATGCTCATATATATATTTTATCTGGATGTTATAGTTTTATCTTGGCGGGGGACACACTAGCGTGTGTCTTGGTTAGGCAAGATTCACGTCATTTTTTCAACAAGAAAACGGTAAGCTGTGTCCTTAAGAGTGACTTTTATGTTGTCAGGCCGCCAAAGTCTCCTGATTAAACAAGTTTCAGCCCTTTCTGTCGCATAGTTATTTATCCTCAGATGGCTGAAGACAGCTAAACTCCCTTTACTGTAAAGACACAACGTGTCTAGTGGTCGCCATGAATATATATATAAATATATATATATTTTATCTGGATGTTATCGTTTTATCTTAGCGGGCGACATACTAGCGTGTGTCTTGATACTTCTAACGACAATTTCTTGATTTTAAAATGCAGTGATGATCAGTTTCTCGTAGATCTGCCCAGTCAAAAACTGTTGTTCCTGCCTTTATCATCGAATCATTGTTGCAACTGTACTTTGTTACATCATAAAACGAGTGCTAAACCGTCGTATTCATTTAGGTTTACACAAAGGGGTTGCTTCTAAAACATCAAAATATTTTTTTAAACGAATACACATGAACAGCAAAAAATACAAGAAAGGTGGTATCTCTTGCAAAACTAAATACGCCTTAAATTTTGGGAAGCATTCGACAGCTTTACAACATAAAATTCATTTTTAGTACTACATTTTTACGTTCCCTAGGTGAAAACATGGTTGAAATATCGTTAAAATGAAAAAAATTTGAAGTGAATCATTGACATCAACAAAATGCAAAAACAATGAACAAATATTTTTAAGGATTCATGCCAGATTTTTCACTGTTTGTATTCGCGATATCGAATGCCAACTTCATATCACGTCTAAACACGTTAAGTAAAAAGCAAAAACTTACGATGCACAGTAAACTATTTTTAAGTTTTCAGTTAACCTTTAAATTTTATCTCGATGAGATGAAATAGGCTTTTGATATAACGACTCTTAATGGTGAAATTTGTAGGAAATAATTACCAATTTTTGTTTTGAACAGTGTCTCAGACACTTGTTTCATGTTCAGTAATGTACCGACCACTGTACTTCGTTTAATGCCAACAGTTTTAGAATATCACTGAATGAATACGTTAAGTGAAACAAGCACAAACTTCTGAAGTGAAGTAAACAATTTTTAAGTTTTAAGTTAACCTTTAAATTTTATCTCGATGAGATGAAATAGATTTTTGATATAACGACTCTTAATGGTGAAATTTGTAGGAAATAATCACCAATTTTTGTTTTGAACAGTGTCTCAGACACTTGTTTCATGTTCAGTAATGTACCGACCACTGTACTTCGTTTAATGCCAACAGTTTTAGAATATCACTGAATGAATACGTTAAGTGAAACAAGCACAAACTTCTGAAGTGAAGTAAACAATTTTAAAGTTTTCAGTTAACCTTTAATTTTATCTCGATGAGATGAAATAGAGTTTCGATATAACGACTCTTAATGGTGAAATTTGTAGGAAATAATTACCAATTTTTGTTTTGAATAGCGTCTCAGACACTTGTTTCATGTTCAGTAATGTACCGACTATTGTACTTCGTTTAATGCCAACAGTTTTAGAATATCACTGAATGAATACGTTTAGTGAAACAAGCACAAACTTCTGAAGTGAAGTAAACAATTTTAAAGTTTTCAGTTAACCTTTAATTTTATCTCGATGAGATGAAATAGAGTTTTGATATAACGACTCTTAATGGTGAAATTTGTAGGAAATAATTACCAATTTTTGTTTTGAATAGCGTCTCAGACACTTGTTTCATGTTCAGTAATGTACCGACAATTGTACTTCGTTTAATGCCAACAGCTTTAGAATATCACTGAATGAATACGTTTAGTGAAACAAGCACAAACTTCTGAAGTGAAGTAAACAATTTTTAAGTTTTTATTTAACCTTTCAACTTTTTCTCGATGGGTTGAAATGAACTCTTGATATAACGACTCTAAATAGTAAGATTTGTTAGAAATAATCACCAATTCATACTTTCAATACATAAACATGTCTCATAAATTTACTTCATGTTCAGTAACGTACCGACCACTGTTTTTTGGTTAAAAATTTAGATCATCTCTGAAATTGTTCCGTAGTTAAGTTTGCTCCTGGTTGAAACATTTCAAATTTAACGTACATTTCTCTTATGTGAAACATTACTCGACTCAGACATGTACTCACTCAACCATTATATTACTACCATCATAAAATGTTGAATAGTTTTTTTTATGCTGTGGCTTGGGTCTCATACTATTGTTCTGTAATGCAACAGAATGAAAGAAATTAAAGAAGGTTGAGCTGATCATGATAGCATTTTTCTTTGCGGAGTTATAATACTAGCCTATTCTCTGTATGAGTCGGATTCTTTTTGATACTTGCTAGCTTTTCTTCTACCTTTTTTGTCGATTTTGAGGTTGATGAATATTTCTCATACATTCACTTGATTGGCATTATAATAAAGTTGGTGTGATGCGGAAGTGGAGCAATTTAAAAAAAAATATTGCTATCAAAGGGAGAAAAAGTCCTTAACATTCATAGAGTCATTAGGTTGATTTTCTTACGTATGGTAACACAATTTGCTGCTGCTAGCACGAATCAAAGTATAAATAAATATAAACCCGCAATATTTAAAAAAGTAAAATTTTTTCCTGTCATGGTTTTTGGAAGATTTGTAGCAAACTGTACTCCTTTACACTGTGTAAAGTCTCAGTTAAAATGGCAAGTAAATGTAAAAGTTATATTGTAATCTCCTTAGAAATGCAATGTAAAAGCACCACCTAAAATGTCGACCTACCTTCACCACGGCTATACTTTCTTTCCCACACTTGGTAGTTAACATCTTTCGGTTGAGTCTGAATGCGTCTTCGGGAGTTGGCTTTGTATTCATACAAATCTCCATCGGATGACATCTTCGTTCCTTCGGCAAAACCGGTAAGGGTATCGTATAGGCCACCATCAATGTACAGTTGCAAAGTACCTTCGGACCAAACGAGCACCCATTGTTGCTTGCCGGAGTGAACTGTTAAATGTGGGAGTCGTCGCTCTTCAGTTCCAACAATGACACTTGCAGTCTTGTTTTCATAGATAACCATGGAAAGTTCTCTTGATCCGAATCCATTGAGATAATAGAAAAGGGTAAAGGTTTCCCTCTCCCAGCTGTCGCCATTAAAGAGGATGCTTATGGTGAGGTCTGTTGCTGTGGTTTCGTCATCGGCTGCTGCTTTACATGTTCTGTAATGAAGACAGGCAAGAGTGGATGATTTTCGAAAACATACAGAATTCACAGAATTCCGTTGCACATTGTAGCTAATTCATTCTATTAATGATAGATAAACCAATTCACATGAATTGTTTAGTATAAACAAAGAGTCCTTAATAAACTAGGTTAATCGAAGAAGACAAGACTATTTGTTGTTCAAGAAGTACAGTTTATTGAGAACTGTTTTTGAATCATCCTAGAAGCTTCTGACCTTCACATTTCTGTCCTCTCTACCCACCACTTATTTTCCTCTCCAACCAAGTAATTAGAATAACCAGGGGGAAATAAAGCGTCCTCTTATGAGTTCCTGGAATAGCCCAGTAACATGGTTAATTATTTTCTGAATAGGTTGTTTATTTATTTAATATAAAATATACAAAATTCTAATAATTGTATACCGATACAACAGTCTGGACGTTTATTCAGTCCTCTTCTTTCAGCATTCTACAATTTTTTCTCTCCAATTTCTTTCGTTTTCTTCCATACATTAAAAACATCACATTTTTAGCGTATGGTTTTCTCTGTTTCGCTTTTTCCTCCGATAGTGCTAGTAAAAACAGTAGTTGCTTTCGCAGAAAGTGACCTGACAAGCTTTCCACCCACAACTAAAGGTAAATAAACATTTAATGTTCTGGCAATATCAATACATCCCAATCTATCTAAAATGTAAAATTCAAAACTCAACACGACTAGAGTGTGACCCTTAGTGCTTTGAATTTTATGTTGTGAACAAAGACCAAATACAGCGGTATTAGCGGTATTAGCAGACAATTTAAACGGATATACCTCCCAGCGCTATTTTTCTCTATCCTCCACATCAAGTACGGCCCCAAAGGTCTATTTCCTTACCGTTAGTCAATCCTTTGGTAAAAATCCGTTTTAAAATGTGGCGCCGGAGAAGTTGTCTGTTGAATGTAGGAGAACTTTATTTACGTTCGTCCCGAAAATATCTGATGCTTTGCGCGCTTACAATAACCATGATGTTTCATCTGGGTGTGCATGTACTAATTTGCTAATAATTACCATGAGATCAAAAATCTAAAAGATTAATGCGATAAAAATTAAAATTAATTATTCCAATGGATCGCCGAAGCAAAATTATAAGACACTAGTCTAGAAAATTAAAAATTGTGATTTTAAATTACGAGAATTATTCAGGTTTGTGAGGACTCAATTAATGCGTTCATGCTGGCTTGTCTATTAGGCGCAATGCCAACTGAGATAGTAGCTTTGTTTTTCACTGCGAGGAACGAAGCTACTGTCTCAGTTGACCTTGACTATGTTAAAGGTGCGGATGCGATCGGTGCGAGCTGTTATAAGGCTGGCAGAAGGTTATAAGGCAGGCAGTATGTTGCTTTCATTTGTGTTTGTGGAGGCTTCTACAACACTCTACATATAATTATTCTTTACGAGACAGTGTTTCCTTTAGTTTCTTTTCTCCTATTGAAATCTTAAAACACACATTTCTGGGTGATCTATTTCCATTATATCGCACAATAATTTTATGTGGGATGAAAATTACCTCAACCAATTCAAGGTGGACTGAAGTTACTGTTGGGTTCATATAAAATATTACATTATTTAAATTTTCCAACCCTTGCTAGTTCAAAAAATTCATACACGTTAAAAAACGCTTAAAAGAAAACTGTTTCGGCATGGCTAAAACATCGTTGAAAAAATAAAAATTTTCTCAATTATCTAGCCGTAAAAAAATGTATTCTGTAACCTTCCCTACAACTGTATACCTGCATGAAAAGACGGTGTTTACTACAAAGCAAATTGACAAGAAAACGTTACAGCAACTGTGAAATAATTAAATTACTTTAAAAAAAAGCAACACAGCAATGCAAAAGCAACAAACAGGTGTTTTCGACCCAAAAAATATAGTTTTGAAATTCGTTACTGGGAAAGACGGACTGACGAAAGCAGAATTCCTGACAAATGTACGCACAGTAGTTGAAAGCACCCAATGCACACTGATGTATTCGTCGAGGAAGGCACTGGTAAGAATGATGTTCAGGATCGAAGCAGCATTTCCCACGCTGAACAGCCACCCCAATATGCGGAAGAAGGAAAGCGGTCGACCTCTTCTCTCCTGTGGCCCTCGAAATCCTGCGACCGATGTCATGGATCAGGGCCAGGCCATCCCGATCAAAGGACCCCAAAGTCTCAACAGCCACCGAGCAAAAGAAATACCGATTGTCCAGGTATTAATACTTGCCTTTCTTCTTTGCTTCGGCAGCACAGGCAGCGATCAAAGGCTCCAAGTAAGTCTGACTAAGGTAAGACGGTGCCAAGATGTCAGTGCAGGTAAAATCCCATACCAACTGACGACAATCTGTCTATGGGATCAAACAGATACCATCTGGACGCTTACCATTCTCCAACAGGTTCCAGCAGGGCAGGGATTCCAGCAGACACGAGGGCCTGCTTGATGAGGTCGTTGACAGCAGTGTGTCAAGACCAGCGACCTGCACTTTTCTTGCAGCTCAAACCATGAGTGCCAGAAGGGTTACAACTGCCCCACCCAGACACACGTGGTGTTCTTAAATACGGCATCCCAAGCAAAGAACAACAGCAATCCGAAAAGCATCGTCGTCAAGAAGAGTGCCAAGATGGGGTCATGGAAGGGCCTGGAGCCAAGCACCTGAATCCTTGGAAGATACCCCAATGAGACGGGCCTTTTGGGTGAGATTGGCAGCCCACTTATGGAGTATCGTACACAATTTCTCCGCCCCTTACCACCACTAGACACAGGCAAAGAACACTGGTCTTTAGCCATTGGTGAAAGCTGGGTGTTGGTGACGGCCTCCAGAGCCGAATGGAGGGACTCATCAAACATCTGCAGACCATTAGGGCATCTCCAAGTAGGGGCACACCGTAGGACGTTTGACAGTTTGGGAATGGCCAGAGGAAAAAACCACAGTGAGCCGACAGGTGCTGGAGTCTACCTGCCATAACAGCGAGGGCCTCGGCCTTGGAATCGAAACAGCCTCTGATGGCTTAGTCGATCAGAGGGACCCCAAAAGGTTAGGAGAACAATGTAGATACTGGGGACGACCCCTTTAAACCTGTTGGTGATGACTGCTTCCTCTTCTGCAGATGCATTAAGCACCAGCAGCTCACACTTGATAGGGTTCACCTCCAGGCCAACATCTCTGGCGCTCTTGGTGATGGCGTCAAAGTCCTGTAAGATGATAGCAGGTTTGTCGCTCATCGTAGCATCGTCCAGGTACCACTTGTTATGTTCTGCTTTCATAGAAGCAGCCACCGGCTGCACCACGAGACAGAGAGCTGGGCCCAATGGATCTCCCTGCTGCACACCACACTGGGAATGGATGAACATGAACTTATCACCGTATGCCAGAAGGGAAGAGGAGCCATAGCACTGAAGCAAGAATGGGAATAAGTCAGGAAAGCAGTCATGAACGGCGTGCAGTAAGCGATCACGGCAGACCGAATTGAATGCATTCAAGAAATCAACCTTGAGATTTACCTTGGCCTCGCCATCTGGCAGCGTGAATGGTCGCTTTGGCACCTCCTTCGGCACGTCATAATGTTCTTGTAGCCCACTTTGACAACCCGACGACGCTAAGTATTGCCAACAGTGATGGGTCTTATGCCGCCCTCATTCTTCGCAAGGGCGATAAGTGAGGCAGTACACAAAACGGGGCAAATAGATTTTGGGACATTACCAGACAGCATAAGGTTGCACAACTTCGTAGTAGAAGACAGCAGGCGCTCCCAGGAAACACCAATGCTGTCGCCAATGAGATCCTTTAGATGTTGGGGGTGCAAGGAGTCCAATCCACCAGAAGAGCCAGAGTGAAAAGAGTTCAGGCAATCGAGGACCAGGGATTCAGAAACGCGAAGAGAAGAAGCAGCTGCAGAAGGAGGCGGGAAATCCGTGTGGGTTTCACCAGATGGGTGCTTGGCTTGGAGAGAGCGAAAAAAATCATCGTTGCGTGGTGAAAAGGAGTCGTCTGAGCTGGTAACCCACACAGCTCTGCAGATGTCGTCCTCAGCAATTTTGGCTTCGACGAATTCCCTAATGCTGGTGCTGGGGGTAACATTGTGCTTAATGAAGCAAAGTAGCATGGAGAAAGCCGTCGACTTGCTGTTTGATCAATGTTGCCGAGGAGACACGTCTTTGCAAATGACAAACGGGAACCTGAAAGCACTTAGCAGGAAATGCAAGCAATCGTGACCAAGAGGGCTCAGTGTTTTACAGCATGCAGTGATCGAGGACCGCAGAAAGTGCTTCAGCAGCAGTAGTATGAGCGACATTAGGGATACGAAGAATGAGACGATGGGTATCTCTAAGGTTTGCAACCCGCTCGCCCAAGGACGCAGTGGAGGGAACAGGCAGAGGTCCCTGAGACGCAGTGGGTTGGGGCCCAACAAGCCTTGACCTACAATAGTTACGTTGATGATTACTGAGACCAGCTCCGGCCTGGAAGTTGCACTTGCACCACTCACAGGGAACCCTGTTAACATGGGTTGGCCCACTGGCAACTGCGGCAGAAGGTTCCGTGCCACTGAAACCATCCATGGTCAGAAGCGGCAAAGAAACCACAGTGAAGGGGAGGGGAAGGAAAAGCATGCACATAGAAGGCACGAAGCACCACACAACATGGATGAATGAGGCAGGACGGTCAAAGGCATGTTCAACTAGACTTGACCAGAAATGCACTAACGCACAACACTCGCACCAGAGAAATCGACAATGCTGCAGTATACCTTAGAGAAGTGTTACAAGAGAGTAATTTTAATTGTACTTCAGATAACGTTGATCTTCTTAAGTCTATCACAGTGTGTCACTTTAGAAAATCTGCTATAACTGTTACGGGAATCAACTATGAATTAGTTGGCATATTTCCTTTACCACCGTACGCTACTTTGCAACTGTAATTTGCAGCTGGTATGCAGCTCCTTTGCAGCTGGTATAGTAGTTAAAATTTGTTAGGCCGTGAAACGAAATAGGTTTGGTATCGGACATTTTCATTCCAAAGGTAACAAGGCCACCAGGCTTTTTATTTTATTTTTATTTCATAAGTAACTCAATTCTGCTTTTAACTGCCTCAAACACTTGGATGTTAAAATTTTTGACTAACAACTGGCTAACTTACCACAGAATTGAATGCTAAGTTAGGCTAAATAATACTTTTTTGAAGCTGACTGAATTAGTTTTTCTTGTACAGTGATAAATTTAGCTTGCCCATAGCAAATAAAAAGTGATGACCAGGAGCAAATTTGACCACCAGGCAGGCAACTAATTTTTTTCCGTGGCCTTATTACTTTGACTAACCACGACATATGCTTAAAGGTTGCATATGACAGAGTGGAGGATAGAGTTTTCGTCCTAGGGTAATTCGTTCCCGTTCTGTTTATCTCCCAGAATGCACGTCGCCAGAATGCACGTCGCCATACATAATATATTAGTGCTCTAGGAGTGGTACTTCAGCCAGTATGCACTCAAAAGTGTGTGTGAGGGAGAGGGTCACTCTTCGCGTAGGAATAATAAACTTCCTAAAGCCTCCCCAAAAAGTATTATGTGATACTTGAAACCAAAGATGTGCACAACTAGAACTTGTGGGGGACACTGCTTTTTACACAATATTGATAAACATTCTAAAGCCTCCCCCAATCAGAACCGCGGAAAACCAATTGACAGAATATACAAGGAATGCCACTTAATCTGTTGCAAACCATAATATTTAAAAATAGTGGAGAAAATGCTCCTTCCAGCCATCTGGGAACGAATTTGCTGTAGACGAATAGTAAAATGGACGAAACGTCCACGGGGCAAAAAAAAATTGGAGGACGAACAATCCGGGGATGAAAGGACCAAACCCAGAGCATGCTCACCGGGCCACTGCAAAATCTATCATTGCGAAATCTATCATTGCAAAATCGACAGCAGCAAAATCTACCACTGCAACCAAATCCTTTTTACGGATGACAAGTCTATCCTGTGAAAGGATTAAGCCACGACTGCATCAGCAAGCAGCCCTTGTATTAGATGCGTGCTATTAAAGGCACTGTTGAGGAATGGCACTCGGCGTGTCGCCGCAGTCGCCGTGAGGAGGTGGTGTTGGCCCGTTTGCGCATTGGTCACACTCGACTTACTCACTGTTTCCTTTTGCGGGGGCTTCACCCTCCTGAATGTTCTTGGTGTCGACAGCCACTTACGGTCCGGCACTTCCTTGTTGATTGTCACCATCTTGATGGTGTTCGTCGTCGTTTCCATCTTCCGCATGACATTGCGCGTCAATTGGGTGATAAGTCTGTCCTCCTGTCCGGTGTTTTTCAATTTTTGCAGGAGGTACAGATGTATGACAAGATTTAGATTAGGGGTTTGAATAACATCTCTGTAATGTGTGGTGCAGTGGCAACCCGGAGCACTGCACTGTGACTGAGGTTGGCGCTAATGACCAAGTTGTCGACGCGCCATTAAGCCTCAATCCCCCCCCCCTTTGTATTAGAAATTGCCCACTATAATTTGTAAAGTGTTTCTTTCAACAAGGGTTTCGCAAAAAAACTAATTACTAACTATCATGATCAAACCAACCGCCTTCAGCGTTTTAAGTACCTAGCCTCACAAACAACTTACACTGATTATGTCTACTACAGCCTACTGCACAAACTTGTGACCACGTTCGAAGACCCAGTAGGTCAGGGCTTGGAAAGAAAGTGTTACAAATGCATAACGAATAACTATCACATAACACATAACACGTAAATATAACACATAACAGATACTTCTAAAACTGTTTTCCCAGGAAGCCATTGCAACAGTGAAAGCTTGACTACAATGGTAAACTAAAAACGAAAAATAAACCGCAAATAAGTTTTAAACATTAAACGCCATATCCTACTACCTGCAGTTCTGAGATTTCAGGAGCAACCACCAGCCAGTGGCGTAAATGACGGAGGGTCCACGTTATCCAAAAAACAAGCCGAGGGGGCGTAAAATATCCATAGAAAAATATGTTTATTTCCTATTTTCTTCAGAGGCTTTATTTTATGCAGCCATACATTGCGTATAGCAAAACAAAAATAATCGCACAAGACAATTAAAGTGATCGTACGTTTTCTAGCAGGGGGATAAGGGAGCGTGAAGGGGCAGAAAGGGGGCGTATAATTTCCCCGCCAGAAATTACTGCTACTGCCGCTCCTGCCACCAGTGTTGAATTTCCAATGTGTAACTTCGCTGTCACTACACTACTGCATTGGCTGGGTGCGACCCGGGCATAGGCAATCCATTGGTTGCCATGGTAATCGATAGGTTGTTGTAGTCCAAAGATTTAAATTAAACTCTTAAACTGTTTTCTGGTAAAAAACAAAAACAAATCAAACTTACTGCATCATCTTGCTATTAGCGGTGGTACTTGGAAGTATCAACGCATTTCCAGCAATTGCCCAGGTACTGTACCTCCAATCCACCTGGTTGCCAAATAGTTTGCCTTTGTGCACGTCAATTACTGAAATAAAACAATTTAGTTTGTTACTAATGAATTTAATTTGGGTGGCTCGCATAATTGATTTATTATGTATAAATCATGTATTTATGAACTCATTGACCCATTTCACGAGTTTTATTTAAAGATGCTCAGTAAAAGCCTTCAAGCTGTGTTTTCTTTATGATCATAGCAATAATAATGTTCAATGTGGTGAGTGTTTTCACAAAAAAAGAAAGGGCGTAGATGGTAGAGTCAGTAAAAATAGGTGGTGGCAGTATAAATACAAATTCTCTGCCAAACTGTGTTTAAGGGTTTCAAAACTCAATCCGTATAAAGTACATAAACATGAAATAACTTCGTACGGGTTTTCATGGGTCTTCGATACACAATGTGACAAGACCAGTCCATCACAACAATTATCTAAGCCCGTAACCAAATTAATTTCGAATATACTTAGTACAAATTATTCAGATGCGTGAAGCATATTCAGTATTGTAAGGAGGATCCGTAAGAAGATTTTTTCTTGTCTGTGTACCTTACGCTGTGTGAGTTATTGTACCCATAATTGCATCTACAGCTAAACTGTTTTGGGTTGTTAATAAAATATGTATAATAAACAATAAATCATGAGGTACAGGGCTAACGAAGCAACATCTCTCAACATTAAAAATTGGCCTTGAGAGAAGTCAAGACACACTAAGATGAGCAAGAAAGAAAATTCAATTGCTCGGATGCTACTCGAACACTGATCTCCCCACATACTAGTATTCGCACAAGAAGAGTCTTTAGTGCTCTTTGTTTGCTTCGTTAATATATCTAGACACACGCTAGTGTGTCGCCCCAAGTTAGGCAACAAATATCACATCAATTCAGTTGTCAATATTGTAAACCATTGTAGCGGAACGCCATAGCGTCAGTTTCTCATATCCTGAAGCATAGTTTCGCACATTTCAGGTACTTGGGAAAAAATAATAATGCGGCACAAAAGATTAAATTGTGGTAAAATAGGGACCAGCGACCAACCTGACAAGTATTAACGTATGTAGGAATGTCGGCTAAGTGGCTTTCAACGCAAAATTTGACCCGCAATAACGTTGCAAATGTGTTAATAGTTTCTAGTTTCTTCTAGTCCGATCATGCCAATGTTAATTCCCATAGGGTAATTAATCGCCGATACGAGCTATGAAATTTGACGAATGTCTGCAGTACAATACGCACTGCATACATTTTCTGGTTTACAGCCTGGGGGTGTAACGGGAAGTGCGTGGGATTGGGCGTAAGTACGAAAGTATTGTTATAACCATTGTTAGTATTGTCGGCATCATCTCTGATTGGACGGCCAAAGTTCGAACAATGACAATGTGTATACTAACGTGCGTATATATATGCACGATAGTGTATTCTCACAAATCTAAACAACGTTGGCAAAGAAATTGTGTCTACGTGCAATTCACGAAAAACAAACAAAATATCAAAATAATGCCAAAACTGGTAAAGTGACCACCACGATGAAAATGGCTCGGCCTCACCAAGGATTATATGAACTAAATAAAAAAAATTAAAACAAAACCAAAAACAAATAAAGAGGCGACTAAGTTGAGAAAAGAACGGCCTCTCAAAGGAGTGACATCAACACACCAAAACATTCACCAAGTTAATCGCACCGACTAACACCTTGGACGTTAAATAAAAACTTGAACAATGCTACCGAAAGTAGCAATGTTCTAGTTTTCATTTATTAGTCGGTGCGGTTAACTTGGCGACTGTTTTGGTGTGTTGATATCGCTCCTTTGAAGGGCCGAACCATTCGGAACTTGGCGGTCCCTTTTGCCAGTTTTGGTTTTTGATATGACGCGAAGTTACTTAGAGAGTAAAGTATACAAAAATCATTAGTGATAAACTGTTAATACTTAGTCATGAATTAATTTCTGATACTTTTTTAGGTCAGTCCTACTATTCGAACCAACATTCACTTAGTTCGGAATAGAGGATGCTGTGCTGACCAGTGGGCTGTTGCTGCACCCTTTGCTTGAGGTACCGGGGACCATTCACAATGCCTATGGTGCAAATTTGGACTAAGTTTTTTCACGTTTAGTCATCTGTTGTCATCTTGCTATATCGCGTGACTTAGGGTTAAAATTGAAGTTAGAGCAAAGGTTCAAGAACAAGATGCATTATTTTCATTGTGAAACATTAGAAAAAATGGGAAACAGTTGTTATACAATTCTGTGCAACTATTTAATGCACACTTTGTCCGTAGTAGTAAAAACAGAGAGCAGAGTACAATTCGAAAATGGATAGGTTGAAACAATAACATCGTAAAACATTATTTGAACGAATGATGCTACTCGGAGAAAGGTTTATTTGAAATATTACAAACAAGAACCACTTGAGTGCGATAATTTTAAAACAGTCTTTTAAGTGCACGAATACTCGGGGCCATCCATGGAAACTGGCGGTTCAGGGGTTCCAATCGGGACTGTAGGAAGTACTTTTTTGCGGTGCGTGTTGTACCCGTCTTGAATGCCCTTAGTTCTGAAACAGTTGGTATGAATACCGTGGGTGGGTTCCGTAGAATGTTGCACAGTCAGAACCTTCAGTCGTTTATTAAAAGACCAAATTAGACATGGTGTTCCAACATGTTTTTGTCTTCCCCCTTGCTTAGGCCCGGAGTTAGTGGCTCACAACCCTTCCGGTAGCCCTCCACACATTTGTGGTAAATGGTCCATTATTATTATATTATTTACAGAACAGCGTTTCGGAATTTATACTACTCCGTCATCAGGTTTCAACTTAAATTTAAAACATAAAAAATATCGTGTCACCCAGCATCAAAGGTTTCGAAAAAGGCGAATACGGGAGTTGAAGCAATGAGCTCTTGGAAATCCACGCAAGAAAGATACGGGAGGCACAAATTTCAGTACCACGTAGGCTTCACGTCTAGTCTACCCTACGGGGGGGGGGGGGGGCGCCAGTTGTAATTTTTTACCTCACTTTTCTTTTCATGCAACTTATTAATTTTTAATGTTTCGAGCAAACTAAAGGTGTTCACATGATGAGACGCGTGCTCTCTTCTTACTTTTGTGGTATTGTTCTAAATTCCATAGATAATACATTTTTGACACAATTTCCAGAGATACAATACTACAAACGCTACATTAATGACAGTCTCTCACTTTTGTCTTGAAAAATAAAATATGCATAATGGTACCCACCCCCTCGCTCACCTACACGATGGAAACTGCAAAAAACCGAGGAATTCCATTTGTTGACATCACTGTACTTGTTAACCCACAAAATAGAACCGAATTCACGCACTATTAAAACCAATGCAATCACAGGAATACTTCACTACAGCTCGTTTGTGGATGATCATTTCGAAAGCAATGAAGTTAAATTTATGAAGTTAAATGCATTTTGTCACACACTAGTAATCATAATCTTCTTGAAGCGGAATTAAAATACATCATGTAGAAGTAGGTCTATCTGGAGAACGTGTTGCCTTTTAACGATGTTTGCAGTCTCATCACCAGAGCGATGAATCCGAAAAAAGGTGTCTTCCCTCCCCCACCCAAAACTTGTGTATCTCAAAAAAAGCTTAAGAAAAAACTCATAGAACAAGACATCCGACTAGTTTCCGAAAATCTTCGCAGCTCACTAAGAGCAATCAAAACAATAATAGAGCAGACGACGCATTATGCATCAGGCATACAGTTTACCGGATTCCATGCAGCGAAACAGAGCCTTCAAAAACGTAAAGACAGGATCACGGCCCGCAGATCTAATTTTAAGTTGCACGTTGAGTCAAACTCTTCAGTTCAACACTGTTTTGCAACAGGTACCTCACCCAATAGGCTATCTACAGGGCACACCCAATAAGCTATCTACAGGGAACACCCCCGCAGTTGACAAAGTTCAACTTTTGTTTACTGAAGAAAAGAAAAATACCAGGGCCAGAATTAACTTCCAAATCCTTAGTTATTTTAGCACATCAGTCGCCAGTGGATAACGACCTAATTCTTGACAACAAATATATTAAAAAATACTTTCCTATCAATAAAACACTAAAACTTAATAGGTTTGCAAGAAAACAAAAGTGAGGGAGAAATGTGCAACAGCCATCCCCAGTAAAGTAGACTTGATGTAAGGCCCACGTGGTACTGAAATTTGCGTGATCCGTGTCTTTCTTGCTTGGAGTTCCAAGAGTTGACTCATTGCTTGCTTCCCCTCCAGTATCCGCCTTTTTTTTTGAAGGGAATATGTAAGAGGTTTCTTCTTTTTTAATTTATATTTGTATTTTAATCAACCTTTAACGCTGGGTGAAACGGTAGTTTTTGCTAGGTTTTAAATTTACGCTGAAATCTGATGCCGGAGCAATATAAATTCCAAAACGTTGTTGTTTTATTTGTACACTTAATGGGCTGTTTGAAAAAAAATTATTTGGAATTTATTAGCGATTTTTGTAGTCACAATTAGTACCAGCATACAAATAATTAATCCCTGTGTGGCTGCCGTCCCAGTATTATTTAGTTGTCGTCATTACTTAGGTATGAAGAGGAGATGAGTGTTGTAGCGGTTCGAATAGCAGTAGTGCCTAGCATTAGGTCATGAAAGGTTACAAATCTTCACGACGACGAGCTTAAAGTGACTTCTGCTTGGGAAACAACTTATTATTATAAAATATTTTGATAAAATACAACTACCTTTCGACTGTTTTGCTTTCGAGAACCACTTAATTAACTTAGATTTTCTCATGGTATCATGCAATGACCACACGTTGGTTGAGGGTAAATGAAAATATTGCACATATAGCTCACGCTACTCTCACCATTGTAAATCGAACAGACAAATCGAGTTCCATTATTTGTATTTCCGGAAATACGTTTACGGCACTTGTGACTGGTGGAGGATCCAGGATGTTTATCCTTCCCACACAAAGTGTGGCCCTCGCTGACAGAGGTAAAATGTACCCTTGATTTATGGTTTCTTTTGCCTGTGCGTCCAGTATATTGTGCAGTTAATTTACTGACCTCATTGCACGTAATCATTCGGCCCCTTACTAGACTCTTTTCTCCTAAAACCTCAGAATCGATGAAAGTTCAGTGGGGTTTAATTTTCTTCAAATTGATTCGCTTCAAATGCCATAAGAATTCCATGAAATATACAAAAAAAATCTTAATCCTATGAGAGTTAGTCTTGACTTTTTTTTTCATAAAAAGAAGATAAAGATAAAAATAAAGTACAAGACGGCGTCGAGCAAAGCTCAAAGACACCCCCTCCCCCCAGAACAGAACCCGATGGGATTAGCCCCTCCACGCATCAAGACGGGCCTTAAAGTAAGACAAGTTGGGTGCTGAAACAATAGAAACCGGCAGAGAATTCCAAGGTTTGACGACCCGCTCACAGAAAAAGTGGTGTCTAATATTACGCTTAAATAATAATAATCATAATATAGAGATGATGCACGAGGCATCGACCCAACCAAATTCCCCAGCAGCAGATGTTAAGCGGGATCATTATGACAGTTGTTTTTTGCCACATGAGTGAGGAAACCGGAGTACCCGGAGGAAAACCAAGTGCAACGGGCGGAGAAAAACCAGAGAAGAACCCCTACATATACACTTCCCATCATCAGGATCGAACCTGGGTCTGAGAGAAAAAACTAAGAGAAAAAGCTTTTAAAGAGGAATGAGCAACTTTGAAGCAAACTTACAGAGCTTAAGTTATCTGAGGCGGAGTAATGTAAACAGCCACTTACTTTCCTCATCTGTTAGCGTCCTGTTCCATGCATTGAACTGCGTCATTCTTCCATTTACGCCGTCAACGGGTTCATAACCTCCATCATACTCGTCCTGATCTTGACCAAGTGTTATAATGCCATTCCCTTCAATTTTCTTTCCTTTTTGGACATCCTCGTTTTTACCAATCAATTTGCCGTTGAAATAGACGCGAAGCAATCCTGTTTCTCCTGACCACGAAAAGCAAATGAGCGTCCACTGGTTTAGTTCTGGAACAAGCGGTTGTGAATACTTGGTATCTTTGATGGTCACAATTGTCTTTTTGGAACCTAAGTCGACGTCGCATACCACCTCGTCCATTTGGTCAGCCGCTTTTGACGCGTAACCAATAACCGTGTAGTAGGTTTTACCTTGCTTCGGCTCTAAAAATACATTAACGCACCATGTGAGAGCGGCAGCAGACAAATCGACAAAAGTGTTGCCGGTGTTATCGTTCACGAGTAGCAATCGTGGAGCTTTCGGGTCGCTATACATCTTTATATCGTAGCCTAATAAGGCATTTTTCTGTTTTGTAGCAGCATAGCCCATGAACGGCAATAGGCATATGACAAGTAGTGTATACATGGTTATGGACGAAAGACATGGATTCCGACGTTCCAACTCGTGTTTATATCCTCAGCGATGTGCTCGAGGAAATAAATGACAGACATCATTAACTTTAATGCCAAAAATACCTGCATATCATTGGCTGGAAATCTCTTTTGTGTATTTCCTTGTATTTACTGGTAAAAAGCAATCAGTGTACTACACGTGGCATACGAACTAAAGTAAATAACCACTTGCGTGAGTATTACAGGAGAACACATATTATGTGTAGCAGCGCTGCAATGAAATGTCGTACATCCTACACAACATGATTAGAGTCTAATTTTCTGCGTTCTGGAAGCTGTAGCCTTTATAAGTTAATGCCATAATATAGTGAATGAACCACCTGATCGTAAGAGCAAAAATGAGTGATGGAATACTAAACCAGCTGCAGGTCTTCAAGGTCTCCATTTCATCTAACGTCTAAATAACTTACACTGAGCTGAATTCCAAACGAAAAATTTCATTCTGCAAGCTTTCACCTTTATAAGCTAATAGGGAATGAACTATCTGACCGTAAGAACAAATATGAGTCTTCAGCTGACTAACGTCTTCACAACTTACACAAAGTTGCATTCCAAACGAAAAAAAAATATTTTTGTACCTAAGTTGGCCTATAACACAACCACTACGTAAAATGTTAGTAAATCCAAAAACTCATAAGTTTTTTAAACTGAAGATAGGGACAAGTATTTTTTAGAATAAAAAGGTGACTCTGATTTAGAAAAACTAGCCTAATTTTCGATATTTTTGATAGCAGTGGAAGGAAAAAATGAACTACAAGTATAGTAGCCTATTTCCAAACGAAAAAATTATGTTTTAGACGCAAGTTGGCCCATAAAACAAGCACAACGTAAAATTTTAGTCCAACAACTGTCACAAGTTTTTTAAAGTGAAGATACAGACAAGTATTTTTAAGTATAAAAAAGGTAACTTAGATTTAGAAACACTGGCATAATTTTCGATATTTTTGTAATGGAAGAAAAAATGGAAGAAGAAATGGAAGAAAAAATGAACTTCAATATTTTCAAACTATTTCCAAACTACTATTTCCAAACGAAAAATTATATTTTAGATGCAAGTTGGCCCATTAAAAGTAAACGTAAAATTTTAGCAAGTTCAAAAACTGTCACAAGTTTTTTAAAGTGAAGATAGGGACAAGTCTTTTTTAGTATAAAAAGGTAACTCAGATTTAGAAAAACTAGCCTAATTTTCGATACTTTTGAAAGAACCGGAAGAAAAGAACGAACTTCAAGTCCAGTAGTTTATTGGAAGA
>JAHWFP010070207.1:42463-69735 GCA_023313725.1 Lithobius niger | reverse complement strand
ACTTTTTTTTTATGGCGCCATACGTTATACAAGGCGGGGAAGATAATCCTGCAATACAACACAAAGCAATCGTACGTTTTCCAGCAGGACGGCGTAAAAGAGTCGTAAAATCACAACCCCCCCCCCCCTCCCCTTCCCAGAAAACATTTAGTTGCGCCACTGTTTCACCTGCATTACTATGTAAGGTTGTTGTTACTTAGCTTGATCAGGACGAATTTATATAAATGATATGCTCTTTAAAAAATAATTTCAATCTAAAACAAATTAACGTCTGTATTACGAAACACGCTAGTATACCGCTTGCCAAGATGTTACAACATCGTGAGCGTCCATCGTATAAGATAATGTACACAGGAGCTTGCGTGGTATGCACTAAACGTTGCCGTAACAGCTACGAGTGTTTTAGGGCTTGTCTACACAAAACTCGCCATGGCATTCTCGCAGCTAGAATTTAGGGCGCGTTTACGCAACGAGACCTTCTCGCTCGCCGAACTCCATTTGCTAGGCAACCGTTATTTATTTACGATTAATTTCCCGTTTCTGTTAAATGAATGCGGTAATATGCAACAAATAAAATGTATTATAAATAACAACACGGATAAAGAACAAAGTGCAACAGTCATTTTAAACATTGGTACAACATTGTTGCCATTTTACGCTATTTCCAAAATTTACTATCCTCGCTGAATCAAACGACGGTAGAATAAATAGCTACTCGCAGCGAGAATACAAAATCCAAAACGGCGTCCATTTCGGGGTTGTCGAATCGAAGACAAATCATCGAATATCGGCATTCTGAAATCTGTTCGTGGTCTTCTACAGCAGTAAAAATTGTTTTCTATTTGTCATAAATCGACGCTGTCATGCTGCACGCTTCGTACGTTGTGTCACGAGGCACGAGGAGGAGATTCGCATCCGCGTTGTTGCCATGGTTGCTACGTATAGACAACACGATAGCCTCATTCTTCGGTAAAGACGAGAAGCAGCCAGCAGATTTAGTATTAACCAAGTGAAAGCTAGTAAGCGAGAAACTAGTCGTTGCATAAACGAGCCCTTAATCGTGATGGCAACAACGCGAAGGTAACGCGATTTCGTTACCTTGACCTTGGTAACAACGCCACCTGGATTAACTACATCCGATATCGTTTGACTAAATGCTTGCAGTCTTGTTTTATAATCCGTGACAATAAGATAAAAAATCCCTCCTGATGAAAGAATTTTTACCAGTCGCTTCTGAACTCACATTATTGACTGTTTTTGTTGCGAGCCGTCAAAGCTAAAACCGCCGTCATGTTGGAATTTCAGATGACTTCTAGCTTCTAGCTGCAACGGTGCCGTTGCAGAGAATCGCCCTTACTATTTCTAGGCACATGACGAAAAACAAAGTAAACTCAGAAAGAGCTAAAACTCGATTGAGACGATTATTTTGCAGCAACAGACATGTAGTCACGATAATTGGGCAGTTTTTTAGCTGAAAAATCGGTGGGAGTAACGATGGTCTTTCTAAGAGAAAACAACCAAGAATTTTATAGGTTTAAGAGCGATTCCACTGCAGTAAACAGTGTAAACATACAGGGGAGAGAATGACTAACTCCGCTGATCGCCCCTAGAGGGTGCAAGGGTTTCTATTATTATTTTATGATCACTCCAGGATATAGAAAAAAATTACTTGGCAGATTTCGTTTGGTGCAGGGGCGTACTGGGAGGTTCACTTAGGCCACGGAAATGGTTAATGCAGTCCCCTCTCTTGTGGCATTTAGTAGAACCCGGTTATCATGAAAAAATTTCAAAAGTCCCGGACAGGCCCTGGAGCATAGGCCCTAGTGGAAACCTTCCGTTCTCCCGTATGGCCAGCATGTTTGGTGTCTTAGGTCTTTGGTATTCGGCCGTATCAGTGTAGCTTAGTGGCAGGACTTCGGCCTTTGCTTTCAAAGGTCGATGGTTCACTCAGGCAGTCTGACATTTAAGTCCAAAAGGCAACGTAAATAGGTTTGCATCCAATATCTGTCTTAGGTAGGTACTAAAGATTGCGTATAGTAACAGGGGGTTTATAATGCATGCATTTTCCGCAGAACGTGTAAGTATCCATGCTGTAACTTTCTTGTTATTTCATATCTTGTCACAAAAATGCCTGGGAGTGAAGCTACGGATTTCGCTTTACGGCTTCAGGGATGGGGATTTGGCCGCCCCCGCGGGGCCGTGTGAAATTTCTTCGTCCGTCGGCTTAGTTTTGAAGAAGCCAGACAGAATGAGTTTGCTTGGAACAATCATAGCGTGAGCGATATTCTTCATAAGCATTTATTATCTACATTCTGCACAGCACAGTTTTCAACGTAGGACATCCATGGAAGAAATTACGACGACTCGTTTGACAACTGGCCGCATGGAGTCGTGACCTAGGGGAAGAGATGGAATACAGGAGTAGTATTATGATGGATACTCCGGTGTCGGGCTTCCATTATATCACTCCTGGTAATAAATACTTGGTCAATTAGATAAAATCCGTGAAGATTTATAAGTTGGGTTTTAGTTTATATTTGTTTATCAATAGTCGTCAACCATTAACTGTTACAATGCCGTGTGCTTGCTCTTTAGGCATTATTTTTGTGTCGTTTCATATTGTGTTTTTAATTTCGGAATAATTTCCCTGATTAATAATAATTTTAATAACCGATTAATGACATCTGATCGCAATGTCTGATTAATTTTGATTAACACGTATTTAACAATGCCACAGTTTCTTAATATCTATAAAGGCATATCAACGCGTTATCCGCTTCGATTCCGATTCTACCACCAGCAGCGTTGCTAGCGCACTATTACAAGAACTGTTCTAGCAGCTGAATAGAATTATAGAAGCAACTCGTGACGCGTGAAGCGCAAATTTAAACACGAAACACTGCATTGCCGCTGAATTATTAAAGTTAACAACAAAGGCTTGATGCTCCATACCTCTTTGTACACTAGATATCGAAATAAAGGGTTTTGAGGCTAAATTTCATCAAAATCGAACAGACGAAGAACCAAGGTAAGTGTTTGTTGTACTGGATACTACGTTACGGCATTTTCTGTTCTCATTAAAAATGTTTTTAACGATCCTTATACGTAGCAATACACCATCAGAAGACTTCAAGGATAGTCACCGTTACCATAAAATGACGTTCGTTTAGTGCTGCAACACCGGGAAATGTAACAACAAGAAGACGACCACGTTTTCGTGCGTGCCACTAACACTAATCAACATTTTTTTGTGAAGTGTGCTTTCAGCACAACTAGCGGCGGTTTTTAAAGTTTTGGATGACATGGCTCGCATGCTATGCCGAAATGAGCGTCAGGCCTTTATGTATATTAGGAACTGTGACAATCGACATAACCAGCTGATGTCGAATTATTTTCCCTGAATAGGAAATACTACAGAGAACGGTGTGAGCCTAATGAAAGCCGAAATCCCCAAACCCATTTGACAAATTTTAAGCAGCGTCGCCTTTCAATCTACAAGTCAAACACGTAATGCATGTCCACAATTTCTTCAAATGAAACGGATAAAGGTTTCAAATAGGGTTGCCAGAGGTCCTTCCTTACACACAAAAATATCGAAATTATCGACCATTCCATCGTAAAAATATCGACCAAATATCGACCGAATATCTATTGAATAAGACCTCGTCAGACATCCACGAACTGAAAAAATGAAAAACCACAAAGTCAAGAAGCAACAGTCACCAAGATACGTGATAACGTATGGTCTACGGTTATTAAAAAAAAACCCAAAAAACAATTGGTTTGTACGGCTGATTCCTCCCCCCCCCCCTCCAAATACAGTTCTAAACCTGGCTCGTTAAAATTAATAGTATCGTTTTTTTTTTATCGCAGCTTCTGATTACAGGGAACGAAATACCCCTCCCCCCCCAAAAAAAAAACTCTTGCCCACAATGGTACCTCCGGTACCGGTAAAGCGAAAATGCGGAGCACCATACATGCTGTAGAGCAACTCAAAGAGTTCGTTTTTCGAAGTGAAACCGGAACTTCATGTTTTATAACTGCTTTCGCGTGGAGACCACGAAAAAACCGCCAATATTAGAAAAAAATAAAAATACGGTAATGTGACTTTTTGCAATATATGTATTTCAAAACTTAATTTTATCGGCTTTTATCGACATCACAGAACTTTATCGACTTGGATACAAAATAACGACCAATTCCATAATTATCGACCAACTGGTAAGCCAGCTGGTTCAAACGTTATCGTAGAGCCATCACGGGTCGAGCAGAGCGTTTGTACAGCCAAGATTCCTTATTATATGTTATTCGACGCGTTATCCACTTAGTCGCCGATTCTGCCACTAGTCGCGCTGTGAGCACGCCACAAAAACAACTGTATACTAGCATGCGGACCGAACTGTGACAGGTACTCGCGACGCGTGATACGCGGATTTTAAACTTAAAACGCTGCGTTTACGTTCAATCATTAAAATTTAACAACACGGCTTCACGCGACGTACCTCTTTGTCCACTCGACGTCAAAACAAAGACGCCAAAGGTTTGATTTCATGAAGAATAAGGTACGTGTGTATTGCACTGCATATTGCGCTGCGGCGTTTTCTATTCTCATTAAAAATGTATTAAACGATCCTTTGACGTAACAATAAATCGTTACGTCAATAGACTTCAAAGTTAGTCACCGTTACCTTAAAATAATGTTCGTTTAGTGCTGCAACACCGGGAAATCCAACGAGAAGATTATCACGTTTATGTGCAAGCTGCTACAGTGGCATAACTATGTTAGGTGGGCCCGGCGGCAAATTAGTCCAGGATGGGGATGTAGGTAGGCCCGACAGTATAATTTTCCATTATACAGGATGGTCCATAAAAAAACGCAAGAGCTGAAAAATTTCTTTCGTCCATACTTATTTATATTTTATTATTCTTATAGTAAAAATAGGGACCAGTTTTCGTATTCCAGTCAACTGGTCAGTATTTTAACTTTTTTTGTGAAAAAAAAAGTTTGGACTTGGAGAAATGTTTCAGTTCATGCGTTTTTTATGATGGGAGGATGGTCCCTTGCCACCATGTAGCTACGCCGCTGTGCCGCTAACACTAATCAATGCTATGATGAGAGCACTTTCAGCGCGCCTCGTGGCCTATATTGACGCTCTTGGATGACGCTGCTCGGATGCATCATGAAACCGAGCGTTAAGCCTTATTATACATAAGGAAAACTTGGTACAGCTTCGCAGAGCGTGTAATTAAAAAATAAATAACAGAACCGGACGCAAATATACGCCAAGTTACATGTTGCGCCATCAAGTTAAGAGTGCTAACACATTACTCCCGCTACCACCAAGGCCAAATGAGATTGATTAGGGCACAGATGAACGCATCTTCAATCTCATTTGGCCTTGACTGCCACTGACACGTGGCGGAAACGTAACGTCCATTAACTCGCAGGTACTGAGCAACCACACAAAAACAAATTTTTCGTTGCAATCGTAAATGCTGCTTTTCAGCAAAACGTATTTAGTTCAGTTTGCTACTTCGGATATTAGGGGAAGCGTAACTACATGCATCTAATGGTATCTTGAGGGCAAGAGTTCGTAGTGTTATCATTTGACCCAATATTATTAATTAAAAAATATAATAATAGAAGTACTAATGGAAACTCAATATAGATGAAACGTTGTTTCCGTAAAGCGCAGCGGAAGTTTTGTAGCAGTGTTGATTAAAAACGTTGGGAAGTACTGATGAACCGTGAACAAAATGTGATATCTTCTGCCCAAAACAAAACTTGTTAAGGGACCGGGCAATATTTATAAAAAAAAAAAACCCCCCCCCCCCCCCCCCCCCCCCGCCCCCCCCAGAAGAATTCGGGACCAATCTGGAGGGGAGCAAAAAAATTCTAGCGCCAGTCAAGGGGGCATACAAATTTTGTATTCAAGGAGAACATTTGAGCATTCTAAATATTGACAGTTACGTACAGCAGGACACTAGCAATACACCATCAGATGATGAATGGCAAACTAAACATACAAACTTGGAAAAAACAAGATGACGGTCAATATTAGGTAAGAAAAATCTCTTATTTTCATTATACCGAAATGTTCTTTTGTCGTTTGAAGGGGGCTCTTCCGGTCTAACGTGTTTTTGCAAAGTCCGGGGGGGGTGGGGAGTGGTAAAAATTTTATTTATAAGCCTGCAAGGTGGGTGAAGAAGTCTATACAGTAAAAAGAAAATTAAACCCACGGATTAAAAAGGGGAAGCCTCCGATTATGGCAAGGCGAAAGCTTGTCCAGAACTCGCTGTAATTAGGTCCCTTTATACAGGTACCACCGTGTCCCCAATTACTTGGGAGAATCGTTTTGTGAAATGAAAACAACAATTTTCACATCGAATACCTCTCGCGCTTGGATGAAATCGGTGATTTGTTGCGTTTTAGCACTCAACTGCTTTCCAATTCCAACGAATTTTCCTGGACTTTTGGTCGGCCTCGGGAAATTCAATCTGGAAAGTCGTTTGGTGCTAAAACACACAAATTATAAATCCATTTCACAGAAGCACTTTGGCTATTATGACTGATTATAACCTTAGAATCGTTTGAAGCAAACAAATGCTCGTTTGGCTGATCCCGCTCAATTTTAAACATTACTACAAATTTTATACGGAAAAATAATTATACTAACGGGAGGGGAAACCGCGGGATCCGAACCAGGAAGCTTCTCCGATCTTGGTATAGGTGACCAAGAAATTGCCAGAATACGTCAGAATAGATCCTATAGTTGCTGTAGGAGGTTGGTCGTTTCTCACTCTACCCTAGGCAGCACTGACTGCTGATGACTTTGGCACACTAGTCTTTCTAGTCAACTACCGCAGCTGGGTTGAGCTCTGCCACCGTTTAGGATACTATAATGATGTTGCTGCAATGTGGGGTGGGCGGGATGCTAAGTATTAATTTAGAACTGGTGCCGAGTAGTTCCACAAGTAACGAGCAAAATATTAATTTCGTGATTCTGTCTGGTGGACACAGTGCGTGTAGCACACACATACACACACACACAGACCATTATAATACAAGGCTAATTATGTAATTAATAAATGTAAATCGCGTTTGTGAAACAAGTGGCTTTTACGAATTAAGTTAGGGTGTGTTTAGGCGTCAGTATCGCAATGGTGCTCTCGCAGCGAGAAATTAGTTTAAGTGCAATGCGAAGGTGACTTGTCATGGCAACTACGCTATATACCTGGACAGCAAACTAAGACACTGAACGTTTTCCTAAGTACTGGTTATCACCCACTTTCAGAGGAGCGAGATACAACAATGTCGAGACTCGCTGGGCCGAGCCATTGTCGTATCTCTCCGAGGAAAGAGGCTGATAACCAATTTATCACCCAATTTCACGGTTTCAGTCCGACAACAATTGGGTGTCACGTGCACAACAAAGAACGAATCGTGCTGACGTTCTTTTGCTCAGAGAGGTCGACAATACGACAAAGATATCGTAGTTGACAGCTTTGTTATTCCTTGTTTGTTGAAGAGGTACTCTTGAATGTGACAGAGGTACTCTCGAGTGTGCGGTACTCTGTCTGCGGCCTTGCAGGGCTGGAAACACCGGTTCTCGTCAGACCACCGAAGTTAAGCAGCATTGGCCCCGATTGGTACTTGGGTGGGTGACCTCCTGGGAATCCATTCCGGTTGCTGCAGACATAGGGCCTTAGGGCTTCGTCGGGCAGATGACTGGGTGCAGTTAACGCTAGCTAAAATCCTTTGAACCCTTTGAGTGTGACAAGAACAGTGGAAAGTAAAATATACGGTGATCAGAGCTAAAGTACAGTT
Source organism: Lithobius niger (assembly GCA_023313725.1). NCBI lineage: Eukaryota > Metazoa > Arthropoda > Chilopoda > Lithobiomorpha > Lithobiidae > Lithobius > Lithobius niger. The sequence continues at coordinate 61,907 of JAHWFP010070207.1, read as the reverse complement.
GTTAAGAGTTGTGCCCTGTGTATACATTTTGAACATTGAACACTTGCTGTTTATGTTAAGTTGTATTTTTGATGTGTATTTAATAGGGAGGGCGCATGGCTATGGGCCACAGCCCCTATAAACACGCATATTCATTGTCGAGTTATCCTTGCTCGAAATATTCACTAATTATTGTCTAAATGGGCTATTCGTTGTTGAGTTTCCGCGGTATACGAACGATGATGGGGCACGCTGGAATCGAGTAACAACCCATAAGGTGTTGTGTTACGAGCGCACCGTGTTTCTAGCACATAGGCAGAATAAATCGAGTCTCTCGCGCACAGGCAGAATGAGCCCACATCCGGAGTTTCACGATTGCTTGCGTCGCACGCTTTAGGATTATAGAAATCTCGATGTATATTATAGTAGGCCTAGTGCGCGAAGCATGCCCCTTCAGTCGGTGTTTCATACTTATCTGCTTATAGGCTAAATAAAAAAAAAAGTACATTGTAACAGATTATCAGCAATGTTTTTATTTTTCATCAAAATAACTTTAACAACTGCGTATTAAAAAAAAAAACTTCCTAAGTTAAAATGCAAACTTTGTGCTCTAAAGGTTAAGAATCATGTAATTTAGTATAGTGTATTCTTTATATACATCAAAAACCAGAACTGGTAAAAGGAGCCGCCAAGTTCCGAATGGTTCGGCCCTTCAAAGGAGTGATATGAACACACCAAAACATTCGCCAAGTTAATCGTACCGCTTAATAGTTCGAAGGTTAAATGTTTCATGAAAACTAAAATTTTCATTTAACGTCCAAAGTATTACTCGGTCCGATTAAGTTGGCGAAGACAAATATTTCACGCAATGGCTAAAAATGACGTCACGCGGTTCGTTACGGTTTCGTGAGCTCGAACATACAAAATTTGCTTGTCCGCTAGTAACACGTGTGCTCGTGCCACGGAACCATTCATAAACAGAGCAGAGATATTGTTGGAGCAGGCGTATACAAAGACGGCATGATATCCGATATCACTCCTTTTGCATCTGTCATAAACCATTGTTGCAATCCCATCGTGTTCGATTGTTAAAGGAGGACGGATATCGTGAAATTGGGTGATAAAATCGCCGAACAGCTCCTCAAAATTTGTGGGTGTCCCACTCTTAATATTTTCCTTGTAAATACTACATTTTTAATTGTGAACATAGGCACAGAATTGTTACATTGTGCCGATAATTAAATTACATTGTGCCCGAGCAAGGAATTGAACCCACGAACTATGAAACCAAATGCTAAGGTCCTATCGCAGAGCTACTGACACTCAGCGGTATAGGACCTCAGCATTTGGATTCAAAGCAGTTACGGCGCATAGGGGTGGGCCAGGGTGGGCCATGAACCCCCCTTATATTTCACGGCCCTCCCCTCCCCCACTGTGACACTCGGGTCACCGACAGAAAAAAAAAACTTTAAAAAACACTAGGCTAAACTTGACATGTAACGAATAACTGGGCTTTTATTATTTATTTTTTTATTTTTTTTAAATTTATTTATTTATTTATTTATTTTTGTTGCAACTTTGCAATAATTTATTGTGTGTGCTTATGGGGCGTATTTAACAAAAAAACATGCACTACATTGAAGCTTACTTTACGTTTTAGTTGAATTAAACGGAATACAAGTACCTAATACGGCTGCCTTGAAAAAAAGAGTCCCAGGCCCACTGTGTCCAGAGCCCTCTGCCGGCCCCCCAACCAATTCAGTCCTGACGCCGTCACTAGGGGTGGCACGATTATCGATAATTCGATAAAATCGCGATAAAATAGTTCGTCGATTATCGTATCGCGCTTTTTTCTGATTTATCGAATTATCGTGAAAACGCCGACGCTTAAATTGTCATATCTCGGAAACCATAATAGCTAGAACCAAGCGGTTTGCGGCGTTGCGTGTGGAATTACAAGGGCTCTCCAACCAAGTGTTGCAGTGTTGTTGCTAGCCAGTTTAGCTGATTGGAGATTCAGTTTAATGCAAACATTATTTAAGCATTTAGTAGCGCAAAAATGTTTCTACATGGTGACAAAGCAATGGATGGGCAATGGCAAGTGCTTTTTCGTGTGTACTGGCCAAATGGTGAGTGCCACACAATTCACATTCGTGAAGGTTGAACTGTATAGGCTTCAGCCATGTTTTATATAATAATAATAATAATAATAGGTTTATTCAGCAATCGGCCCGAAGTTCTGCGAGAACTTGTGTGTGCCGGATTACAACATAAAATATGCAAGAACATTGTGCGAGGGAAAAAAAAAAAAAACAGAAATATGGTGTTTAAGTAGTGAGACATTTTGGAAGCAAGGCAGGAACATATGGTTAGATATTACACTTGCAACTGATAACACCACTAAATTCAGCACAATGCTAACAATGGTAACAATATCAAAAACATTAACAAAATCAGGGTCATATCAGGAACAAATTCCCCCCCATTTAAATGAAAAAAAAAAAAAATCAGAAACATTCTGGGAAACAAACTACCTCTATCAGAGATAATATCGTGAACACAAATTAAACATTATTAGATACAAAAACATGCTAAAAAAGCCGTTCATATAAACCAAGAAAAAAGCTAATCTATTAGTTGTTGGTCTAAAAAGTAAGCAGTTAGATGCTTTCTAATGGTTGATATTTTATTAAGTTGAAGCAGTTGCAATGGGATTTCATTGAAGATGTAAGGGATTTTGTAGCTGTTGGTTCTTTTACCGTAATGGTTCCTCATAAAAGGCACATCATATCGGTATGTTGTTTTTCGCAAGTAAGCATTTTTGGTGTTGGAACTGATTTTATATTCATCATTAAAATAATTTTTTAGAACAACTACAAAATCTCTCAGCTGTCTTATTTTAAGAATTCCAGTTTTCCTATAAACCTCCTTAGTTTTTAAATTTCCATATTCATTGAACAAAATTTTTATAATTCTATTTTGTAATTTTTGTAGTCGGTTTAGGTGGCAGTCAGCGGCAAAGCCAAAAATTTCAATGCCATATCTAATTTGACTCTCTATCCAAGCATAGTAGATCATTTTTTTATTTTTGGTGCTTAAGAGATACCTTATATGGTAAAGACTTGGCATAAGTTTCCTGAGTTTTTTAATGAGTTTCTCAATCTGCTTTTTATACGTCCACTGTGAGTCAATTTGGAAGCCCAAATAAGTTGCTTCACTTACCCTTTTGATCACTCTACATGTATTCATGCAGTTACTGTTTGTACAAAATTTAGTATGAAGAAAGATGTTTTTCTCAACAACTTTTTGAGCATGTGGTGATTTTACAGTGATGCAAAGAGTTTTCTCTTCACTGAATTTTGTTTTAAAGTAATAAAATAAAGTTGGTTATTCCAGCCTCAAATGTTTTATCGAGATATTATCGATTATCGCGATAATTCTGAAAATTTTATCAGTAGTAATATCACGAGAGCGTAGTTTTTTATCGATAAATTTTCTCAATCACGAGTTGCATTCCGAAGCCGAGTTTATCGATATTTAAAACTACGCTCGAGTTGTATTTGAAACGAGAATATATACCGTTTCCTTTAAACACCACTTCAACTTGCATAATATGGCAGTGGCTTGCCTCTTGAATTCACAATTCCTGTGTGCACGAAATGATGAAAGTGTACAAATTGTTGCCAGATGTACACTGGTTCGTTTTGTGTATATATAGGATTGGCATTTTCTACGCTGCCTTCATAAATCGTAAAGCAGTTTTGTTTCCCTAACGATCCATCACAAATTTATCGAAACCGAAAGTAACTTTCGTGACAGGACGAAGTAGCTTGTCAGAGCGTTTCAACCAAAGTAAATACGTGGTTTTATTTTGAATGAAAATGTTGTTGCTTAGATTTAAAATTGAATATGCTCCGTAACAATACTAAGTTTTACGACAATTATTATTAATTTATTTTGTACTATTTCCGGTTAATTCAAGTACCGCGTAATATTTACGTGATGGAGTTTGCCTTTACCGCTATGCTTCGCATAGTAGCGGCGATAGGCCTAACCTATACTATTTTAGATTCTGGTTGGCCATTCGTGCAGATTTTCTGAAAATGGATTGATCACGCCTTGTAAAATTTCACTTCGAGCAGACAAACCAATATGGCTACCGTATCGCTCGCTTCATCGCTTTCCCAACGTGAAAAACCTTTGAATTTACAGGCTAGGAAGATTGTTTGGAATGTCTTCTAATAAATACATCAAGGCTCTGTACTCAACACAGATGCTGAAACAACAAATTCAAGAGGCCAGCATTGCCACTGGACTATCTCGGAGAACGGTAAGACGTATCTTGTCAGTAGCAAAAACCGTAACGACAGCCAAGTTAGAGTTACGCCTAACGCCGCAGATATTATGCTCTGCATTATGTACGCCAGCCGCTCAATGCGCGTACAAGGTTCCCGTCACCGCCAACGTTAGTGCATATGCGTGACAGGCGATTGAAACCGATCATAAAATACAGCTTTTCGAGTGGCCAACCAGAACCTAAAATAGTATAATGAGAGCGGCCTCACCCACTTGGGCTGCCCATCTTCTGTCACCATGGTAAACAAAAAAAAAGCGCACATCTCCGGGAACTTTAATAATGTGTCATTTGTCTATCAGATACGTCGTATACGTTTAGAAATTGGTTTAGGCCTACCAAATACAGTTCTTTCAAACGTTCGTTATACTGCGGAAAACAGGATTCAGGCAAGTCGATCGTAAAAACCAAGGTGGAGGGATGAGGCTGACCGTTTAATCTGATAAAATACCGTGTGGTCGTTTAATCAGTGTTAAATAGGCGTGATTGGCTGGTGGCTGCCGTTTAGTGGCTTCCGATTGGTTAATTGTTATAAAATTATGAAGGTATATTCTCGGGATAAAAATTTTTCGTATCGTGCCATAGCCGTCACTGTTTCAAAGGTCGTGGGTTCAATTCCCCGAACAGGCAGACTGACATTTAAGTCCAAAAGGTAACGTAAATAGGTTACTACATTTGTCGCAATTTCTAATTGGGGTTGGGAATAATCATGATTATTTTAAAATAATTAGAATTAATCGGATTATTTTGATTAAAATCAGATTTTAATAACACATAAGATTACAACAATAATTATGACATAGTTAAAGTTGCTATAGTTTGCTGTATTTTAATGCTCTTTAAGTATTAAAAGTTTAAAACGTGATTACCATGTACAAATTTCAATGTTATGTGCACCGCAATAATTATTATTACAGTAATAAAACTCGGTGATAAGTCGGTGTTAAGTAATGTAATAAGTAATAAGTAAGTAAGTAAGTAAGTAGTAAGTAAGTAGTAGTAAGTAAGTAAGTGATAAGTAAGTAATGAGTAAGTAGTATCATAAGTAATGATACTCGGTAATAAGTCGGTGTTAAGTGTTGTGGCACACTGGTATATTCCTCACACATGAGCCGGTTAAATGAACACCGTCACATCAGTTTCAGTTGCCGCCTAGAAGTAATAAGTTGAAAGTCTTTTAGTTTTTTTCCTGGATTTAAGGGTTTGAATGTTGCCATTAATTTTCCTAATTTGGTTTTTCCTGTAGTCGGTTGCATATTTTTGTATGGATTAGGCCAAAAAAAGTAGAAGACATACGTTCTTGACTGCAGAAGTTTCAAGAGCATTGTACTTTATTTTGGGTTGCATATCAACAGTTTTGTGTCAACCTGGTCCTTGATTATAATCAGGCGGGTGAATTTCAATTTTAATCAAGTGATTATAATCGTGATTATTATATAATCACTTGATTATAATCGTAACAACCCTGTTTCTCATTATTTCCAAAATTTGCCTGTTATCACACGACGAAGAACAATTTCTAGCTGGTGATCAAACTACGGTTGGAAAAATAGCATCTGATAAAGAGAATTCAAAATTGAACATGCTGCCCATTTCGACACCGGATTCATTTAGTACGCCATTTTGTATTGCGGTAGGAATTGCTTTCTTGTCATATATCGACAAAATCATGCCGATTGGATCATTCTTCGTGTTGGCGAGCCACGAGAAGTGGATTTCCGACCGCATCATTTCCATGGTTACTACATGTAGACATATGCTCCGTTACAGGTGAGAAGCAGCCATTGGGTACGGTAATAAGTGAAAGGTAGTGAGCGAGAAAATTTACACTGCGAGAAGAACTACATAAACGTAACCTTAGGGCTCGTTTATGCAACGACTCGCTTTTGCCTTCCCACTGCTAGAATTTATTCGCTATAGAAAAGATGCTGTTGCCCTGGTGTCAATGTTACCTGGATCAGCTTAATCCGACGTCGTTTGAATAAATACTTAGTCTTATAATCCGTCACATTAAGATGAAGAATTCCTCCTGACGAATCGATTTTCCCAGTGGCTTCTGAACTCACAATATTGACTGTTTTCGCTGCGAGCCGGCAGACCTAAAACCGCCACCATGTTGGAATTTCAGATTATTTCTAGCGTGTAGCTGCGAGAATACAAAAAAAGAGTCGTTGCGTAAAAGCGCCCTTAGCCTACCTCACACTTGCAATGCCCCTCACAGTCTGCCTCTTAGACGCATCGTATACACTACCACGTTTCCCAACCGGTGAGGCGTGCCTCCCTTGGGAGGCGCGGAGCCCCTGCCGGCACCGTACTACAAGGGCCCATTTAGGTAACGAATAGTTTGTGCATTCTCGCAGCTATAATTTAATCGCGGTGGAAAGGTGGCGTTGCCATGGTAACAATGCTACCTGGATTAGCTAAATCCGACAGCGTTTGAGTAAATGCTTACAATCTTTTAATCCGTGACAATAAGACAAAGAATTCCTGCTGACGAAACAATTTCCCAGTCACTTCTGAGCTCACGTTATTGACTGTTTTCGTTGCGAGACGGCAGAGCTAGAATCATCGCCATGTTGGAATTTCAGAAGATTTCTAGCTTCTAGCTGCGAGAATGCAAAGGCGAGTCGTTGCGTAAACGCGCCCTAAAGATCAGTGACGATTTTTTTTTTATTGTTTACTATGCATCACAAATGAACCTAAATTGTATGAGGAAGGCAAAATTTTCATTTTTAAAATCAACAGATTTTTTTTTGCAATTTACAGCCATTTTAGCCAAAATTCTAGCTTTTTGAGGGGGGGGGGGGGCGCCATTGCCTGCTAGCCTCAATGGGGAGGAATACTGAAGAAAAGGTTGGGAACCTGCACTGGTATACAGAAATCGCATAATTTGTCTGACAAACCAAGTTTGTAATTGAAATTCTCAATGTCCCTCCTCCTTACCGGAATTGCACATTTTTTAAACAAAATAATCAAACAAAATAATTATTACGTACAATTTCCGAGTGCGGTTGTTGGCACGCTTGAGGCGCATGGAACGTTTCTTGGCATCGAAATCCTCTCTCTTCATAATATCGCCAGCTCCCCGATAACCCAGTTCGACTAATTGGCGGGCGATATCTTCATCCTAAGCCATTCATTGGTAAAAAACAAACAAATAAAAAAAAAAAAAGTCACGAAAGAAATAAAAAAAAAAAGTATCATAATAAATGGGTTGTGTCTACCTTAAAGACTAAGCGATAAGCGCGTAAGACAGCGGACAAACTTTGCGCTAATTGTACGAGAGAGGGGGGTGGGGGGCGGGAGAATTGAAATGCCTTTCATTCTCTAGCAATAGCTAGAACAGATAGCAACAGACGACAACGCTACTGCTCGACGTAATTATTTTTTAAACTTATCTTTCTACAATGCGTGTTTGAAACGGGAACCCTCGAAGGGTGAAAAAAAAATCTGTCCTATTGATAACGCGATGAAGATGTATTTCAAATAGTTGTGAAAAAAAAATTGCAAAAAAAAAAAAGAATGACGCAATTTTTCACCTGTACTCACTACTCACGTCCCAGGTGATAGAGGGGTCTTTCAGCCTTAGTTACGAACTGCAGGGCTTACACAGCACAACGTGCTGCTTCGCCGATAATACGGAATACTTTATACCTAGAGGATGTCCAGCCGGTTGAAGGTGAATTTTAAGTCGCTGCTTAGAGACCTAACTTCGTTGTAGTATGGCTTAGTTTTAGTTTACTTATGTTGTTACGTTTGTTAACGTTGTTTATTACGTACCCAAAGACATCCAGGGTTCGTACAACCTCATCTAAACCAAATACCATGCCATTTCCAGCCCCCAAAATCTATTTTCCATGCCGTTTTTTTACATTCAGTAACCTTCTCCAATTATGGTCCCAATTGTGATGCCAAATGTGGTGTAATCTTTGGTGCTTACTGTAGTTTGATTCTTTTATTTGTGGCATTAAATTCAGCTTGTTATTGGAACAAACGTTGTACGGTAGGAAAGAAAAATTGGCTTTAAAATCTTAGTAATATACAGGTTTAATCAAGAAAATGTCTGATTAAAAATTACCGCCCCTTTTACAATGTAGCTTTTTCAGGTTGGTTACCCTTAATGTCTCCGGAAAACTCAGACTTCTGGATGAAAAATCTATCTACCATCTATATACAGTAGCCTATGTCTCAGAAGTCCTGAACCAGTGAAGGCCTATACGATGTATGCCTATACCATATTAGGCCTAAGGTGCCAAAATCAGCTAACTATGAGCAAAAAATGCACCTAATGGGAATAGCAAATGTCTTCCACAATAAGCGTTCACCCGCAGGGCCTTGGACTCAAACCTAGGACTTTCCTCTGGGTGTAGTATAGGCCTATACTATAGACCTATACACTGTATAGGCCTATACCATCCAGGCCTACCTGGTTCAGGACTTCTGAGACATACTGTATACATCGTATATCGCTTGTGCTGAATCACAGAGAGAACATTATGACAGCCAATCACAACAAAATACAACGAAGCTGGTGGTGGCATTTCGAGTCGACACCAAACAACACCAACGCCAGAACCGAGGCAGCTTTAAAGGTAAATACTGTTTAAATGTGTTTAAAAGCATACGTACATACTATATTTCTACTTATTTTGTTTCTAGAAGATTTGTTAAATGCATCTGAGTCTTCATGCGGGTGTGTGGTGAGCAAATTAGGTGGTGAGTGCATGGCTGGGGGCAACATCAGCTGATAGTGCCAAACACCAAAATCACCAATACAAGGCCAGATGAGAGTAGCGACAGCGCGACAATAAACGGGGCATTGTGTAAACATGGCTTCCTATTAAACCAACGTATTTTGCACTGGGAAGAGCTAGTGTTTGTAATATCCGTAGCCGAGTTGATTACGGTTTGATTCAGAATTTTAAACACTCCCCTGCCACGCTTATCCCTATTCTTGCAACACTCCATATTTCGGTTTACCGACTCATCCCGTTCAAGGCAACATGCTATCACGTAATAGCAGCGGCAAGATACAGTGGGTGCCAGATAGTTTTCCCACTTTTCTGCAGGCGTGATGTCACATTCTGACGTCACTTCCTGATCCACTTCAGTTTCGTCCTACGGCTATTATAACGTATACTGGAAAAAAATGACGAAATGAAATCCACACTTTTGTCCTAGTATGGTTATTGTTTCTTTAAAGCAATGTGCTTGTGTCGATAGAAGCATAATAAAGATCCTACGGCATTCAGAGCTTTTCGAGTTCTCCAGCCAAGGATTATCTAGCAGAAGAAAAAGACGTAAATCTTAATTTCTAGTTGCCTTGAAAATATCATTACCTTTTTTATAGCATTCTAGAGAAATCTAGAGAAACTAAATCGAAGATGTCCTTCCGGTTCGCTACGTACTGCGCAGCTTCCTTCATATAAAAGCAGAAGAAAAGCGGTATGCTCACCTTTTCTTCTCTATAGCCACCGTCCTGTTCACTTCGTTCCCGCTGCGTTCCTCATCCCACGTTCTGCATTCCTCGGTAACGCCATTCCCATGCCACGTGCTAAAGGGACGCCGAAAGACGGTTTGTCGTCCCGTACCCCTCGTTCGGCGTCCCCTCAGGCTTTGCCAGTTGTGGACAATGTTGAAATCTTGAACTGACAACGGAACACGATTCATTGGAACAAGCTCTTCCACCTCCGAATCCCTTTCTTTCCGAGCCATCCCTTCCAGTACCTTGCGTTACTGCAGCTACGTCCCCGATTCCTTGTAGCCAGCCTTCGCCTGTACGGGACCTGCGTTCCCTTTCCGAAGAGCTCTTTCGAACAAAGGAACGTATGCTTGCCTTAAACTTCAACTCAAAGCCCGGAAGGTTGCTGCCAAGCTGGCCTCCTCCGTGGGACCACAACTTACTCCTTTGGACTTATCTTCGCATTCCTCTCAGCCTTTGGTAATGGGACGTTCTGCCACTCAGCGGACTGACGATCCTCTCACCTCGTCCCAAGTGCATACTCTTATGAACTTTTCCCTCCAAACCTTCAAGCGGAAGGCACCTGTCTTAGCCTATCCCCAAGCGTCACTGTTCATCGATTGAAGACGCTGGTCCTACTACCGTTCCAGATCATCTGCTTCCACGTTCTGTCCCACCAGCTCCTTTGCCAACTCCGCCCGTTCCTCCTGCGGACGACGACTGTGATTCTTACTACTCACCTGACCCGTCCCTTTCCGATCAGCCTGGCCCTCCGTTCCAGGGGACCCTGATCCCTCAGACATCCCACTCCCTGAACTATTAAAAACTGTTGAAGGGGATCATTCTGGACTGCTTACATATGGACATTCTGGACTGATCAGCCTTCCTCTACCTCAGATCCAGTCTCCAAAAATCGTGGTCTTGAGACTGTTTTGGCTTTGGCCTCCCGCACCAGCCTCCATTATTGGGACAATCAACAATGCTTCTCACCACATTACTCAGGGCCGGCGGCATCCTCCTTGGTAATGGGACGCCTCTCAAATTGGATAAAGATTCACCTCCGCCTCGTCCTCGCCGTGAAAGTTACTTCTTCCATCCCATCGGGGAGGGGAAGGCCAACCCAAGGAACTTTTATACTTATCCTCAGTCAGAATTCCTTACCGCTGATACCAAATTGGATTTTGGCTCCTCCCTCTATCTTCCTCGAAGAGCTGCAGTTCCTGTTGTCATCCTGTGTGACGACGACCTCATCATTCGCCTTGGCCTCCGCACTGCCGCTAACGCACTATGTGAAACACTCTACACAGATCCTCCTCCTGAAGACACGCACCAACTAGCGTTCCTCATCAATCAAGTTTTTAGGAAGAGTTGCTTTGCTATCTCCCACGCCATGAATTGGTTCTGCGTGCATTCTTCAACTCCACATTCCTCCTACAAGAAACAGCCCTGAACACTGCTCCTGATCTCCATGATTTAACTCGTCATCTTCTCCGGAATCAGCCTATCCACGAATCATAATCCCTTTTCCGTGGATTAATTCCTAAAGTGGCCCCTCATCTTGACATCTCCCGTAAGCCTCATTACAACAAGAATCGCCAGAATAGATGGCCGAGTTCCGTCCCGTCCTCCAAGCCTGACCAACCTGAGGAAGGTCACGAAGACTTCAGAACCTGCTCTGCCTCCGGTGACACATTCCGCATCGCCCTTTCGGTCCCGTTTCAGGGACGGGGACGTGGTCGTTCCCTGGGTCACCCATCCACTCCTGTCAGATCACAACGTCCCTCCTCTCATTCCCGCAACAGGGGACGTGACAATTACTGACATTCCACCTCCCCCACAAGAAGTAGGGGGACGTCTTCGGTTCCATGTCAAAGCTTGGCAGAAGGTAATCTCCGATCCAGTGATCCTTTCTATTATTTTAAATGGCTTCAAGCCAAAGTTTTTACAGAATCCCCCTGTGCAAGATCCACCTTGGGAACTGGCAGCGCCAGCTTCCATTCTGCTACGGACAGAAATAACGTCCCTCCTTCGAAAACAAGCGATTCGTGTTGTGTTACCCCCGTTCACCCCAGGTTTTTACAGCAGCATCATTCTATACAACAAAAAATCAGGCGGAACGCGCCTCATTTTCAACTTGAAGCCACTGAATCGATTCATCCTCAATCCACATTTTCAAATAGAAAGTCTCGTCCGTCCGAGACTCCTTACAACCCAACGATTGGACAGTGTCACTCGATCTCGCGGACGCATACCTTCACATTCCGCTTCATGCCTCTGTCCGCCGCCTATTCCGTTTTCAACTAGACGGAACGGTGTTCGAATTCCTCTGCCTTCCCTTCGAACTAAATGCTGCCCCAAGCATCTTCACCATGATCCTACGTCCCGTCCTCGGCTATCTCCACCAGCAAGGTAAACGCATCCATGCCTTCCTAGACGACTGTCTTCTGCCCCATCCCAACCAGTCAACTCTCTCCAACAATCTACACAACGTCGTGTCTGTTTTTCATCACCTGGGTCTGGGGATAAACCTCTCGAAGTCTCGTCTCCAGCCCGCTCAGTCTTTCGTGTTCCTAGGGGTATTCTTCGACCTCAAACACTCGACTGTCATGCCACCCCTGGAACGCATCGAAAATCAACTACATTCTGCCAGCACCTTCCAACACATGCCCCTCCACACTCATTCGCAGATCTCGTCCCTTACGGCAGGTGGATGGAACGACCGTTGCATCATTAGCGTTCCGCTCACTGGGGCAATCTCCAACTGGCCTTGTCTCTACCATCCCAACCTCTTAGTCCCTCCTTCCCCACCGACACCTTCCGGTGGTGGATGGACGTCCTCAACCTGACAGCTACAGTCCCCCTTCACGAACCACTCCCTCAGGTCTACCTTTTCACGGATGTATCCCAAACAGGTTGGGGAGCTCACATCGACAACCTGACCATCTCTGGCAAATGGCCGGCTGGGACGACGTCCCACATCAATTATTTGGAACTATTAGCAGTCCTCTTCGGCCTTCGACATTTCCAGGACCATGTGACAGGACAAACAGCACAAGTCCACATAGACAACACCATTGCTGTAGCTTACCTCTGGAAGGGAGGCGGAACGCACTCTCTATCCCTCCATCAGATCACCCTCTCAGATTTTCCAACTGTGCATCCAACTTCGTGTCTGCCTCCTACCACTCCACATTCCGGGATCATTGAACGTGATTGCCGATTTTCTCTCTCGCCGGGAGCCGCCCACCAGCGAATGGACGCTGCATTCAATCATTTGCTCTGTCCTGTTCTGCCTCTGGGATCGCCCAGTGGTCAACCTCTTCGCCACGCGGTACAATGTCAGACTTCCCCTGTTCGTCAGCCCCTTCCCAGACCCTCGTGCTTGGGCAGTGGATGCATTAACCCTGAATTGGGATCACCTCTATGCATACGCCTTCCCCCGGCCTCGTCTCCTCCCTCTCGTCCTACGTAAAATTGCAACTCACACGGACGATTCCTCATAATAGCACCGAATTGGCCTGTAGCGGCTTGGTTCCCACTTCTACTCAGCCTCTTGATCACCTCTCCTCGTTGCCTGCCGAGCCGTCCGGACCTCTTGTCCCAACACAAGGGGACGGTTCTCCAGCCGAACCACCAGAAATTACGACTTCCCGGGTGGCTACTATCATCCAGCTCCTCCGAGCATCTGGCATTCTTGAGGACGAGGCCACTCACATTGCATCATGAGCAGTTCGTTCCTCTAACAACAAGATTTACGACAGTCACAGGAAACTATGGCTTCATTGAAGTGTCACAGAACAGGTTAATCCAGTCTGTCCCCCTTTACGCGACCTCCTCTGGTTCCTCACGACTCTGTTCAACAATGGACTCAGGGGATCCACAATCTTACTCTACAGTTCCGCCCTGATGCTGTCTTCCAAACAGCTGGTCACAAAGACTTACAATAACCATGACGTTTCATCTCTTGTGTGTGCGTGTACTAATTTTCTAATAATTGCCATGAGATCAAAACTCTAAAAGACTCATGCAGTAAAAATTAGAATTAATTATTCCAATAGATCGCCGAAGCAAAATTATAAGACACTAGCCTAGAAAATTATAAATTGTGATGTTAAAATACGAGAATCATTCCGGTTTGTGACGACACGATTAATGCGTTCATGCTGGTTCGTCTATTAGGCACAATGCCAACTGAGACTGCAGCTGCGTTCTTCGCTGCGAGGAACGCAGTTACGATCTCAGTTGCCCTTTGCGATGCTATATGCGCGGATGGCGATCAACGCGTGGCTGTTATAAGGCAGGCGGAATGTTATAATGCAGGCTGGGTGTCCCTTTAACACCAACAATTTTCGAAAGTACTTTGAAAAGATCAGGCGGCATGTTTACCAATAGAGTTTACCAACGTACGAAAAATGTACATTCTTACTTTGCACCCAAATCACCAATCAGGCCACTCAGGAAAGCAATGTTTTCGCTCAGCAAAAAATTCTCAATCGTGGCATGAACCATATAAAATGAACTGTATCATTATACCAAGCGCCAAGGCTGTTTGCCGTGACGCACGCATCACGTGATTGGGCTAGTCCACTCAGACGATCAAAGAGCCGCTATTCTCGTTCGTCATTGGCTGACTCACGATGACATCACGGCAAACAGCCTTGGCTCGTGGTATAGTGCTCTGTAAAAACATGCGTTTAGAAACTTTCATCTAGAAAACAGTTTTACTAACAGTACATAAAGAAAACTTTCAAACCAAAGGGTTTATAGCATCGTGTGGTAGACGAGAAAGGAGTTTAAAATAAAACACTAGCGACATCAGGGTTGAATATGTATGAACACAACTTAAAACACGTAGCTACGGAAGCGTTATCTTACAACATAAGGTAACCATAACTGCTGCCGTAAAACAGAATTTTCAAAAACATGCGTTGTAATAAAACGGCACTGTTTTATTTTAAGCATTTTTGCCGCTAGTGTTGTAATGTGTTTTTAGTGTTTATTTTAATCGCTTTTCCCGTCTGCTACACTATATGCTAGGGATGGGCGATATTGCGATATTTCGATATTATCGCGATATACAACACACGCGATAGTGGTATCGCAGTGCTTTTCTTGTTCCGTGATCATCGCAGCTTCGACTCGTTTCGTCAGGTTCATATCGGAGTACGACAGTGGCGATAATTTCGTTAAATATGGACCGATGTTGACGTTCAAATACACCATTTTAACCGCTTTTTCGAGCTTTCGAATGGTGCAAACCACAAATCTGTAGCTGCAACCGTTCTAAAGTTATTTTTAATAAACCATCTAACTTACATTTTTAAACATACGTGGCCTCTGAATGGACAAGAAACATTCCTGCTCACAGCTGATTTTTAATGGGACCAATGCTAAAACATAAAGTGCTTGTCTGTGGATTAATTATTTTTCACATCTTAACAGGTCATGAATTGTGAAGAAAATGTTGAGATTACGTGCACTTTTTTTTAGGGAAAGTCTTTTTGTGGGTGTGACTTATCTGCGAGTGTGGCTTATTTGCGAGACAATGTGATATTTCAAATACTTAAAATATTTGAAAGTGCTTAAAGCGATATACCTCCCAGCGTCATTTTTCTCGATCAACCACATCAAGTACGGCCCCAAAGGTGTATTTACTTACCGTTAGTCTTTCCCTTGCTAAAGTACCGTTTTAAAATGCGGCGTCTAGGAGATTTTCTGTTGAATATTGTTAACTATATTAAAGAACGACCCGTAACTATACGATGCATTGCGCGCGTACAATAATTATGACGTTTCGTCTCTGTGTGTACATCTACTAATATTCTAATAATTACCATGAGATCTAAAATCTAATAGACTAATGCGGTAAAAATTAAAATTAATTATTCCAATAGATCTCCGAAGCAAAATTATAAGACACTAGCCTAGAAAACTATAAATCGTCATTTTAAAATACGAAAATCATTCCGGTTTATGACGACACAATCGTTGACTTGATTCTGTCTCGTGTTCTATTCCCAAGGCCAACCGAGACAGAAGCTATGCGAGGAACGCAGCTACCACCCCAGCCGACCTTGGCACAATAATTGCTCAGATGACGATCTGCACATAGCTGTGATTTGGCACGCGGAATGTTATAAGACAGGCCGGGTGTCCCTTTAATTATTTTGAATAAATAAGAGTTGAGTTTTTTCATAATTTTCTATTAACACTACACTAGTTAGGCTTATTATGTACATACATTTAGCCCTAGTCGTAGTAGTACTAGGCCTAAACGTCCATAGTTAGGCTTACTGTACGAATAGTGCTATTATGACCACTTCATTGACTGCAGACAGCTTTCCCTGGAGGTTGAGAAATATCGCAATAATCGCAAATATCGCGTATCAAGGTATTGCAATAATCGCGTAGTCGAAATCGGATTATCGCCCAACCCTACTACATGTATATAAATGCTAATTTTTTTAAAGGTTTTCTTCAGCCAATGCTAGTTGTAACACACTTTTTTATGTTTTTTTTCGCTAAAAACGCCAAAAAAAAAAAGTTTTTAGGTGGGTCTAAAACATATTTATTTTAAAACCCCTGTTTATATGCACAGAAGCAGAATATTTCCAGCCGGTCTGCGACAAGCTTTTTGCAAACTAAAAACGGTTTGTGGGAAGAGGGAGGTGTCTGCGTGTAGCAGGAAGGGTGTGAAGACGGAATTTTGCATTGTGCAAATTTTTGAGTTAGGCTAATTTGGGTTTATGAACAAATTTCTTGCGAGAACTTTTTTTCTAGACCTTTGTAGGTTGTTTTTGCTAAACAACTTGAGAACGACCAAACCTCGGTCGGTATTGTCGGTGGTCGGTATTGTCATGACAATAGCACCATTCAAAAGCTCTCGAAAAAAGGGTTAAAATGGTGTACTTGAACGTCAAAATCGGTCAATTTTTGGCAAAATTATACCAAAAAGAAGACTATGAAAGAAAAAAGTGCAGGATAAATCGTACTGCAACACTGCCAGCCGTACTGCGACGTAGCGTCGCACGTCGCTACGATTCTGCTACAGGGTTTTATTATATGCAGTGTGAAAATTGTCTTAAACTGAATTAAATTTCACTAACTTCACTCAATTCGACAAGTTATTTAATTTCTCTACAGATATCTGGATTAGAAATTAATCTTCCCTCCCAGCTATAATAATATCGAGTCCTAATCTCACAGCGATTTAATCACGAATTAACTTTGGACACTGATTTTTGTTTACCTCCAAATAACTCAAATCCAACGGCGTGATCTGCGAAGTCAAATATTCATCGTAAGTTCCGAATTGAGACACGATGTTATGACCTTCATCGGTGGAGTGTTGGGTATCCTCTGCCTTAGATTTTTCAGATGTCGTCATTGTCAACGGAGTTTCAAATACTTGGTCAACGCCAAAAAAAACCGTCAAAACAGCAGTGTCTTCCACCCAACCGTCACCCCGTCACAACACTAACGCGGGAAAAATGGTTCAGCACGTCTGCCATTTGTTTACAGTTCGTTGCTAGGATACCATCATGGTCGTGTTGGCGCTTGCTTCAGCTGTAGGTGGAGGTGTGCGTCATTACGTTATTCGGTGGCAGAAAAGGTCGATTTTTCCGCGGCGGCTGTAGGATAAACCCGGCGTGTCGAATTCCAGAGTGCAACTGTGAATTTAAACAATTTTATGCAGCGTCTGCGGCGTTTCTATAGAGCAGTGACATTTGTCGCCATATTGGCACCAGTATGGGTTTTGGAGGGCATAACTACAAGGTGCACTACATAAAAATGGAGGGAAAAACAACGGAAGAGCGGATTTTTTAGGCTTAAAATAACGTTGTTTTCTCCAACAACAAAAATTGCGCGTTCTAGGTCTAAGAAATCACACTTCACAGCATCGGCTTCAGTATGACGCCCTTCTGTTTCTCTCTGCAGTGCCCCTTGCAGCTAACCCATTAAGGCTCCAGCATAGAGTTATACACAATAATACTACGTCGTGTCACTGCTCTATAAAGCATGCAGGTACAACCTGATTTTTTTCTTCTCATCTGTTGACGAGAATATTTACACCATTTATTTGATCACTACAAAATTTTGAATGTTGTTAAAGTGGCATCATCACCGATTGAGAAGCAAACGGAAAAATACCATGTAGCGGCGGTGATATTGTCAACCTTTACAGCCTGCACGGAGGTGCACGAGAATGTACCAAATCTTCACAGAATAATCAAGACGGTCGTGGCTTGTTTGTTTCGTTAAAAGAAACGACATTGTGCATTCCTTCATTTGGAGCAAGCAGATGCATTATATAGGAGAACGGAAACAATAGAGCAGTGACACGACGTAGCATTATTGTATATAACTTTATGGTGGAGCCTTAATGGGTTAGCTGCAAGGGGCACTGCAGACAGAAACAGAAGGGCGTCATACTGAAGCCGATGCTGTGAAGAGTGATTTCTTAGACCTAAAACGCGCGGTTTTTGTTGTTGGAGAAAACAACGTTATTTTAAGCCTAAGAAATCCGCTCTTCCGTTTTTTTTCCCTCCATTTTTATGTAGTGCACCTTGTAGTTATGCCCTCCAAAACCCATACTTTAGCCAATATGGCGGCAAATTCACTGCTCTATAGAGCAGCGTCAAGTGACGTCATTTTGGCCACGAGAGACCAATTGTAGGGCATAGCTACAAGGTGCACTAGATTAAAATGTAAGGGAAAAAACGGCAATTCTAGTCAAGACAGTGCTTTGAGAGCGGATTTCTCAGGCTTAAAAAAATCCAGTTTAATGGCATTGGGCTTCAGTAAGACGACCTTCTTTTCGCCCTCCAGTACCCCTTGTAGCTAACCCAGTTACTGGCTCCAGCATGGAATTATGCACAATAATACTACGTTGTGTCACTGCCCTATTAATGCTTCACGTTATGCTGTGGCATCGAAAAACTAACCGCGCGCATTAAGAATAACTGTGAGGTGGGGCTTCAGCGCTGAGCTGTTTGGTGAGAGCTAGAAGCAATGAGCGCTTTCCTAAACTCACCGGAACGCTCAGGGCGGCCATCGCAGCTCGACCAAAGTAGTTCCTAAACGCTCAGTAAATTTTGCAACCCTTCCTGCGACGTCACTGGTGAGCTTCTGACTCATCGACTCCAGAAGACGGTTTTTTTCACTGAATCCACCAACCGAAGAAGCACGGATCTGCGCGGATTGAGCGAGCAGAGCGAGTGATTTTGAGGTTTAGTACCTTACAGCGTAAAAGAAACCGTATACGAACTGCGGACATTAAGGAATGTGGTTAACGAATTGCGAGCAGTAACTGAAGTCAGCTTTTCCTAATAATCAGTACATGATTTTCTGATGCTCTGGGGATGGAATAAAGAGTATGAAGCACAGATCGACGCCAATAGAGTGATCGAAGCAAAGTATGTGGCTAGTAAGAATTCTTTAAAGGGCAATTACATCCATTTTGACATGCATGTTTGACTTTTGGATCACTTACACAATAACTAAACACAAGAATTGCGGTAAGAATACGTTACTTACGTCCGATATAACAATTTAATTACTGCATCACCAAAACACGACACGGAGATCGCCATTGTTTTGCTGGAACGCTCAGAAATTAATGCCGACAGATGTCACTTTTCGATTTCGAC